>KN474038.1:0-39490 GCA_000787095.1 Periophthalmodon schlosseri | reverse complement strand
CGGTGTCCTGACCCCGACCCGGTGTAGGTGGGCAGACTGGTCAGGGAGTTCCTCCCAGAGTCCGACATTCCTTGGACCACCTCGTTGTTGTTGTTGCCCACCCCCTCCCCTCGCGCCACCCTCACGGGACTGTCCTGATCCAGCAGCAGCGCCTCTGGGACCTCTCCGGCTTCTGCGTCTCTGGCTCTCCTGCTCCGGCCCTCAGCGTAGCCGTCTCCTCTGGCTTCGCACTTGCCCTCACTCCCCGCTCCTCCGGCCTGACCCACCAGGTTCTGCATTGAGTGGAAACTTTTGGGGACCACGGGTTTGAAGGCAGAAGGACGCACCAGGCCCGAGTTGCTCTGCATCGCCTGAAAAAAACATGAGGTGAAACTGTGAAAGATATAGACACTGAATCTCTTCACAAACTCACAGACCCAGGTATGATGTCCCAAACTCCCCAATCCCTATGGAGCGCAAAAGTGACCGCCAACCTTCTAGTTCTGGAAGTAAATTTCCCATTCAGTTTTCCCATAGACTTTCCAAAAAGAACTTGGATAAAAAGTTGGAAAGGTCGCTCAGGGATAATCAACTATGTGGTAACTAATGACAACAAGATCGATAATTTTATTTATTTAAAATTTGTTTCTGAAACATTATAAACCACTAAGTTATAAAACATTTAGCCAAATCTTGTTTTTTAAATGTGCTTTTTAGACTTAAAACAACTGCGTTATGGACATTAGTTAGCACATAGCTAGTTAGCACGTAGCTGGTTAGCACGCATCTGGTTAGCCTCCATGACATCTTTGAGCTCTTACCATTTGATTTTTAAAAATGTCTATGGGAAAAATAAAATTTAAATTTACTTCCAGAACCAGAACAGATTTCGAAGTGGGCGAGACTGTTGTAAAATTGTAAAGATAATATTTCAAATCTTCTAGAACCTGCTTTATAATGACGTGGGCTCAGAAATAGTCTATTGAGACAGTAATGCCACAAACATTACATGGAAAATAACCCTACTTCAATGGATCACATAGGCACCAGTTTTTAAAATGGAGTGATAATGGTGTAAAATCAGGTTTGATCATGAGTAAAGCTGAACAAACTATGTACAAAAGTAACATGTGCTGGTGAAGACATGATTCTTTGACAAAATAAATTCAAATTTGTGGATCATTGAGACATTCTGTTTAGTTTGGTTATATCTGTGTTTATTTACTTTTTAAAGCCAGATTTCTGTTAAGCGAATGTAGTTTTTTGGTTATTATTTTTGTTAGAAAGACGTCTGTGTAATCCCTCAGTCGTCCAGCTAGGTTCCATAGCCAAAGGAAATGTAATTCTGTCAACTGGAGCAACATTTTTGAGTTTACTTTTCAAACCTTAAACTAAAGCATGAAGGTTCATAAGAGGAATTTGTTGAGTCCACCCTAAAAACTGTAAGTAAAATCTCTTGCCTCTCTTGCCCTGCCCACACGCCCCTGGTAGAAGTATTGAAAGTTGCTATACCTGTACCTGCTCTAGCTTTCCGGACACGGGCATGATCTTGGGCGGGTTGTGTCCGGTTGCCGGGTTGTTGTCGCCGTCGTTACGAGCCGAGGTCATCTCCCTGTGTTCTTGCCTCTTGTCCGGTGCCCCTCGTCCCACTATGTTCCCACAAACATCTAGAGCTGCCGCTGCTGCTGCCTGCATCTCTCTCTCCCTCTCTCTCTCCCTCTCTCGCTCCATCCTTTCATTCTCAATCCTCTCTCTCTCCCGCTCCCTCTCTCTCTCCCTTTCCCGTTCCCTCTCTCTCTCGATCTTCTCCCTCTCGATCCTTTCTCTCTCCCTCTCTCTCGCTCTCTCTCTTTCTCTCTCCCGCTCTCTCTCCAGTCGTTCCCTCTCCACGCGTTCCCTCTCTCTTTCGCGGTTCCTCTCTCGCTCTCGTTCGCGTTCCAGCCTCTCCCTATCCCAATCCCTGTCCCTATCTCTGTCCCGACCCCTCTCCCGCTGCCACTCCCTCCTGGTGGGCCCACAGTCCAGCTGGTTGTTATTGGAGGCTACAGCCATGGTACATTCAGTGTTAGTGGTGGAGGCGGTTTCGGTGGGCCGGTCCGTGCCCGTACAGGTTGCCGTGCCGATGCTAACGCTGCCTCGCTCGTCGCTTGACGCCGTCCCGTCCGATATATTCGCCGGAAGCCGCGGGAGTCTCTCAGCGCTGCAGCTCCGGTCGGCGGGGCAACGGCGAGACAGGGGAGGGGCTCGGGGCAGGGTGGTCCTCGTGCCCACAGACTTCATGGCAAACTCCTGCTCCCCTGCCACCCCACTACCAACACTGCCCATATTGGGGTACAGTCAGGGGTAAGAGGCAAGGAGTCAGGTTTGGGGAGGGTCACACATGCATTTGGTGTGGGGCATTACAACCTAATGCAGGCAGTGGAGGCACACTCACTAGAGGAACACAGAGAAACAACGACAGCAGTTAAACCAAAATGTTGTTGCATAAAGATTATACAAGAGTTAATGCAGAGGAGTCCCGCCCACAGACAGGGCAGAGAGAACCTCCTACTCAGGTGCAAAGCAGAGGTCGATCTGGCACATGTGCAGAAGGCCAGCCGATTATGTTTCTATGGAATTAGTGGTCCCCATTTGAAAGAATTCGGATGATAGAAACAAAAACTTTCTGGATCAATGCAATTCAAACTAGTTAAGAAAACATAGAAGACCACCATGTTTTTCCTCTGGTCAACCAAACTCATTTTCATTCTCTTGGATCAACATGAGAAGAAAACTTAATTTTACTCTCAAACTTCCACAGCTGTAAACTCTATAGTTTAATACCTCAGAATACCTCACCTGCTTGTTAATCACTGATACTGAAACATCTAATACCAGATCACATGACTGTTTAAAGCTAAGGACGAGCCGCACCAAAATTGAGATGGGAAAGAGGCTTTTAGCTGTTTTGCTTCACATAAATGGAACACATTCCAAGGAAAAGCAAAACTGGAGACTTTGGTAACACAATCACAATTTAATAATCTGGTAACAACTTTTATAACAAACACCTGCGCCTGTTTTTAATGTTTTATATGGACTTGTATACTTGTTTGTTTGTTTTTCTGTTTGTTTTGTATTTTAAACAGGCATGAAAAAGAGAGACCAAGTTCTCTCAATGGGTTCCCCTGTATAAATAAAGAGAAAGAAAGATTCTGAATAGGTCAAAGGTCACACAGCTGAAACAGGCTGTCAATATGTACTTCTGTTCGGACACTACATCTCTAATGATTTTCTGCCATTAATCACAAGTAAATTGTCTTGTAATAGTGTGTCTTTTTTAATTGGTGTAGGCCTTCGTTTCGAAGGCTGTTGACCAAACTTCCAACAGGCCTTCTTCCATTATCAGTCTGATTATGATAACTCAAGATTATGATCATGAAAATGTCATGAAATGCTTAGTGAAACACATGACCTATACCTTTGAAAAGCTCTCACATACACATTAATAGCCTATATCGTATGTTTGCATCGTTCACTTTCCCTGTTTGTGCCTGTGTTTATGTGAATACTCAGATAATCAATCAAGTGATATATGTAAACTGTTTATAGGCCCACGCTGTAGCCTAAAACCCTTGAAATACCTTGTAAATGAGGCTAAGTTTAAAGTGGTTATGAGAGAACAGCTTCACCATCACAACAAAACAAATGTTAGCATCCAACAAGTGTGTGACAAACGAGGAAACATGGGCCTTGTATGTTCACAATATGATTACTATAAACAGTCCTATTGCCCACAGTGAAGAACGCAGAGGCCGAATTGGGAGTAGTTTCAAGGTATATTCTTATAGGCCGATAGCTTATAGGCCTGTGGGTGTAAAATCAGACTCAGAAAAACACTACTGAAACAGTAATGCCACAAAAATAAGCGTGAACATGAGCCTCCTACAGTGGATCACACAGGATAACGCACACGCACCATTTATCTGGACTGCCCGTTATGCCACGACGCTGTATGCAGATTTTTAGCACGAGACCCCGCCGAATCTTTATGTAAATCAATAAAGACTTCACTCGTCACATGAGCAGCACCCACATCATCCCAGCGCCCTCCACACAATTAGACTACACGCACTGCTACACGGATGCAGTCGTGTAGCAGGTGCGCCCTCTTCCCATCCCATTTACTAGAGGTTTACTTCCACCTGGGTCGCGGTAGTAGTAAAATACAGCGTTCCAGTTTGTGTGCGCTGCTGTGTCTGAGTCCCCTCCCCTCACGACTGCTGCCTCTCTCCCTTTTCTCTGCATCCCCGTTTGGCAAGGGCGGCTTTAGCAGCGCCCGCATCAAGCCTGCCAAACAATCAGGCTACCTCTTGGCACTAGGCCCACGACCGAACGCAACGCATCAACGACACCAAACGCTTAACGGGGGGAAAATCGTTATGTTCTCCCTAAAAAGCCTCAGTGACATTGGCGCCGTATCGTGCAGTCGCTTTGATTTACCGATTGTAGCATCTCCATCATCAAACACTACTCACTATTTTTGCAGCTGGGCGCTCGGTAAAATGGCAGCTACCAAAATACACTTGGCGCTCTCCCTCGCGCTCCTCGTCGTGTCGTGGACGTGACGCGCCGTGGTCCGTGGGGCGCTAATATTAGGGATGTTGTCTTCGACCGCTGTCAGGAGCGTCGGATGCTGATGATGGAGTCGGCTGATACGCGCATCAGCTGAGAGACACACACGCCCACTAGTGTCCCCGCCCCCTTTAGGCTCCGCTCTGGCGCGCTCCTGTGGGAAAAGCCGCGCGGGGTGGACCGGGAACAGCAGCGGTGGTGATCCACGAGGGGGGGAGTCACTAAAGTGAGTGTTGTGGGGGGTTACATTGCGCAAATAGGCTACGTGGGCCGTGGACATAGCATCAGTCTCTTTAGTGACCCGCGTATAAAAAAGTACAAGGTCTGCGTACAATTTGGAAAAGGGGGAAGACTCGTGAGATGATGGTGGGCTACAAACTGGATGGAACAGAACAGCAAACCAGTGGAGGAAGAAGTACTCAATTTTGTTACTTAAGTAAAAGTACAGATACCAGAGCAAAGAAATGCTCAAGTAAAAGTAACACATGAAAAAATCTACTTAAGTAAAAGTATTAAAGTACCCGTTATAGAATAAAAATTAAAAGTATTTTGCGCAGATTTTGAGATCTGAAGATGAAGCTTCAAATGTGATTTTGATAAAGATTTGTGCTGAATTTTGTTCAACAGAAACAACTGAATCAATCGTTTTTTTCTAGCTGTTTTTATTTGTATAGCTTGGTTTGCTCAAACTATGAACGTGCTAAAGTACAGTACCTAAAATTTATACTTAAGTACTTTACTACTTTTACTTCGTTACGTTCCACCACTGCGGCAAACTGGATGTAAGACCCCGACATAGAAAGCTCCACTTGATCCGTTCACGTGTTTGGAGTAAGACATGCAACGTAAAAATCTGGCTATACGTCAAAGTAATATTATAATATCAATATTAATCAAATGATCAAACCAAAAAAATTAAAAATATATAAATACCCGCAGCATTGTACAGTCCTCTTTTGTATGTTATACCCAGATCTTTTAAAACTGAAACTACTTTGGACTTTGCCTATTTCCTGTCGGCTAGTCCAGGCTATAAGATAATAAATTAATCTAGGCCTATGTGTTTTGGAAATACCCAACACTCTTATTATCACGTGTTTATTAAAAACAAGTCTGGGGAAGTTGTATGGACTTTAAAAACAATGAGGAGCTTCATGAGTTATAACGTGGATAATGACATATAGTGTGGGGAGGCATTTTGGGGTCGATATAGGCTGGAGAATTAGCCAGTGAAACATGATGAGAAATGAAACAAAACATAATCAATGTCACGTGTTTTAGAGTTTTCATTTGTAGCCTGAAATAAACTCCTGAATCAAATGGCCAGCAGAGGGCAGCAGAGGCACAAGGCTTTAAAAGTAAACTTCACAAAGACTGTACCTCCCCCTCTAACCTAATTCTATTCCTTTTGATGTTGTTAACAATAGGTAGGCCTGGTCTTGGCTATAAATATGACAGTTTGTTGAACATACTATGTGATATTTCAATGGAAGTAGACGAATGCTCACTATTTAACCCCTTCATAAGAAATAGTAACATACAAAAGTTCACAAATTATGATGTTATTTAATTCTGAGCAGCCGGGCCAGGAAGGACTATTACTATGTGTATCCACGGGGTGGCAGTGTAGTGACGCACTCCTCACATTTACCTTCGGGGCTGGAGAAAAGCTGTGAATAAAACGATTCTTGTATGTGACATTGATAAGTTCTGCTGGATAGTTTCTTGTATAAAAAACGGCTCTTTCAGCCCGAATGTCTCTCGTGTGTGTTCCCTCACTGCTTGTGTTCTTTGTCTCTTTACATTTTGGAAGCATTTTAATTTAAGCTCCATTTTTAATATGTGTGATTTCAGCTCAAAGACTCTGGGCCGGTGCCTGTGTATCATCACTGGAGCTTCAAAAGGGTTTGGACGCAGTCTGGCACAACAGGTAAGAAGAATTACATTGAAATTAATTAATTAAACTTAACAAAGCAAAGGGTGACTATTTTGAGGATTAAAAAATAATAATAATACATTAACAGAGAGATTCCATATATCTTACTTATATATTTGATGTCTCCTGTATGTATATAAAATGTAGAAAGTAGTAAAAATAAAGAAAAAAAATACTGAATGAGAAGGTGTGTCCAAACTTTTGACAGGCAGTGTATATCGACAAAAACTATATTTTATCAATTTTATTGTTGCTAAAAAAATTGCTTTCTATTGTGAGCGGAGTTGCTCATCCACAGATCTGACCTGTAACTTGTCCAGGTGGCATCATCTGCTTGTCTCCAAGGAGATAGATAAAGTTAATGCCATACTGTGAAACATTCCAGAGAAAGCAATAACATCTCAGTGGTTACTCAAAAACTCCAAAGTGCAAAAGTATCATATAGGGTACCTTTGTTACACACAGGATTTGGTTTTATTTAAATAATCTGTATTTGCAGCTTTTTAACTGTATTTTTATTTTTATTTAATTTTAATTTTGACAATACAGCCTGCTCAATTCTAAACTTGCATATCTTCTATAGCCTATAATTTAGCCTATAATTTTATTTTTTATCTTGGTGATGATATATATTGCTCAAAACACCATATTTTTTATATATTTTGAATACAGCCTGCTCTCTTTTAGGTTCCATACATTCTCCAGACCGGCTCTGTAGTCTTATTGGTGGCTCGGAGCGCTCTACTGCTGGAGGAGTTGAAAACGGACCTGGAAAACCTCACTGTTCCTCAGGGTCTGGTGGTGCAGTGTGTATCAGCAGACCTCAGCACGGCGGAGGGGGTGGCCGAGACGCTGGAGGCTGTGAGACAAGACGCAGTGAATGACTTTGATCATGTGCTTCTCATTAACAACGCTGGTGAGTTTTAACATTTCTTTTTCTTTTGATTATTTCCAAAAACAGAAAAAGTGGTGGTTTTCAGATTCTAGAGTGTGATGATGTCACACTCCCATTCTCCATTGAAATGAATGGGATTCCTGCTTAACCAGAAGTGCCATCACAAAGAAAGTGCAATTTAGTAGCATTTACGGCAAAAGTGGGCAGGGCCGAATAAGGTTAATAGAATGATGTGATGTCATCTGAAACCCAGCAATACATATTGTCTACTACAGTGGCCAAAAACCTTTATCTTAATAGGGATACTGTTATTTAAAAATACTTGAGGAAATAAGCTGTGAGACAACAACAACTTCTTCAAAGGTTACTCAATTCTGTCTGATCAACAGTGTTGGGAAGTAACTAAATACATGTACCAGAAAATTCGTACTCTGAATACTAATTTTGAGTACCTGTATTCTGGTACAGTTACTCTTTCATTTGGTGGTATTCAGAGTATTTTAGATATTTTCTAAAATCAAAGGAATGCATGGCGGTATTTGATTACGCAATTTTAGCTTTGAACTGCAAGTTCACCGCTCTTGCAATGTGTGTGTGTGCAATTGTTCCTTCTCTAAAATAACATAAATGAACAAACAGTGCAACATCACTATGATATAATGCAACTCGGTGTAAAAGTATTCTAAGTATTACAGTACTCTGATTGGGCCATGTAACGGAATATGTCACATCATTCAGTATTCTGTAACTAAATATATTTTCAAAGTATTCTTCCCATCACTACTGATTAATGCCTTACACTTAATTCTCTTTACTGGTTTGTCAAACCTCTCGAAGTTACCACATTATTGTCGTTCTCATATACTCCAAACTGGTAAACTCCTAGCCACAGCTGCCCTGAATGTGTAGACTGCCTGGCTGTCAATCTGCACCAGTGGCCCCTCCGACCACACTCACACCACATTCATACAAGGCCAAGGACACAAATACCTACCTCTGGATTACACATAAGCGTTTTTCCCAGCGTTTTCAAACAGACTAAATCATCGTTATAATCTCTAACCTGTCAATCTAACCTATCTTTTTCTATAGCCTCTTTAGGTGCCATCTCTCAGTTCTCCAGCTTCACTGACCCAGCTCAAGTGAATGCCTATATTTCCTTTAACGTCAGCTCGGCTCTGGCTCTGACCGCTGGGGTTCTGCAGGCGTTCCCCCAAAGACCAGGCCTGAGGAGGACTGTGGTCAACGTCTCTTCTGTGTTCGCTCATAAGCCACTTCCACGCTGGGTCCTGTACTGCACCGCCAAAGCCGCCCGAGATATGATGTTCAAAGTGCTGGCCGAAGAAGAGACAGATGTGAAAGTGCTCAGCTACTCTCCAGGTAAACAATTTATTTATTCAGTAAAAAAATAAATCCAGGTACTCCAGAAAAGTAAGTCACACAGGGAAAAGTATAGTTAAAAGGCCTTTATTTAAATGGGCAAAAACAGCATGTTTGGACCCTTAGGGATGCACCCATACTGACACTGGTATCGAATATCAGCATCGATACCATAGACTGTATAAAGATGAGGATTAAGTGACTAAGTGAGTGTGACGTCACCCACAGCGTTCGGCTCCAGTCAAATGAAGCTCAGACGCTAGCAGTTATAGGGGCCAATTTGGAGCCGAGTTCCAGATTTGGAATTCCGACTGTGAGTATCATAGCAACCAAAGAGCCAATCAGGAATGAAGCTGTTGAAGGTAACCCCCCTTTTCGTGGGCACTTAGCAACGCTGTCAATTAAACCTGTCGCTAACGCTAGCAGGAGAAACCTCGGGGAAAGAAGGCACCTGATTTGTTTGTTATTAATGTTCATATCTTGAATTATGGACACAATAGTGAAATAAAAATACCAGGATCATGTGGAGCGGGTTAATATGAACATTTTAAGACTAAATTGACGAGCCTGACAGCAGCAGTTATGGAGAGAGGGAGCGAGTTGATGGAGCCGGAAGTGCGCCCATGATCACTTCCTATTTGGAAAATTAGCTGGATCGGGTATCGGTTCCATGTTGTCTGTTAAGCCAATATTGTGACTGTGGGCCTTTAATTGATATAGTACCACTATTTACAGGCTGATTTTGGCCTAGAATGTCTCGAGTGGAATGTGCAATGAGTGGAATGTGCAATTATGAGAACTTGCAATGAGTGTAGTGTGCAATTTTAATTTTGACCCTTCTGTGACCCCAGCCCTTGGGACAACGGATGGAAATTAGCCTTTGGCTCTAATCCAGTGTGTTTACATTCATGTTGTATCATGTCTGTTTATTAGCATGCATTGTCCCAATCAAATGAATAAATAAATAAGTAATGAACTTTTATTCATATGAAGCTGTTCATTCGTGATGTGAATTATAAATAACAGGTATATAACACAACTGGATCTCTTGTGTAATGAGTTAACTGTGTTTTAAGGAAACAAGTGCCATTTTCTGTCCCCACACTGGTTAATATCGGGTATCTGCAGATACTTAAAGCCAAGTATTGATATCAGCATCGGAGCTGAAAAAGCTGAATCAGTGCATCCCTAGATCTTGTGTGACTTTTACTTTTCTGGAGTGCCTGAATTTAGTTTTTTCCTTATTTTTTCAAGAGCACCCTGTTTTCACTGATTGGAACGCCTGTAGCAAATGGCCACATCTCTGTTCTCTATTTATTTATCCTATTTGACATTGACACAGTGAGGCTTGTGAGTGACTTTTGGATGAGCCAGTGACCAAAGAAGATGAGCCAGTGACCAAAAGCCAGTGGACATTATGAAAAAAATATAACATCAAGCCCTGCAGACAATCCAACTTTATTTATATAGGCATTTCTTAACAAGTCAGCTTCAAACGTAACACACATAGTATTAATATTAAGTAAATAGAGCAATAGAATAGAAACAGTGGGAAAATTAAAAAAAAAAAAAAAAAAGTCTTTACAGTTTTTAAATTTTAGAATGTAATTATGTCACGCTGCCAGAAGGGGGCAAGTTCCTGTATCATTGTGTCGTGACATCACAGAAATTTCCCAGTTAGTATTAATATTATTGGTGAATGATTTTATATTTTTATCTTATTGATTTAGCGTTCACTCAAAGTTTTCAGATCCTCAGATCCTCTCAGTCTTTTTGCAGTTTAAGACCAGACTGAAAACCCACCTCTTCTCTCTGGCATTTAATACTAGCCAGACGGGATATCTTGGTGTTTTATTGTTTTGTGTCATCTGTAAATGTGTTATTGTTGACTTTTATGTGAATCACTTTGGTCAGCTGAAGTAGTTTTAAATGTGCTATAGAAATAAACTTGAATTGTATGGAACTGAAAGTTTTCTGACACTGTATATGTGTGTGATATTTACCAGCAGTGACCCACCAGTTAACGGGGTCTTTTTAATACCATTTTGACAAATGCATTTTGTCTTTTTTTGCCTGTTGACAAAAACATGGAGTGGCATCATGTTTTGTTTCTATTGACCTATGATCTAGATCCAGCACTTTATGGCACAGTCAGACCATTTTGATATAATATAACAACATTGGTAACTAAACAGGAAATGATGTTAAGTACATGCTAATTACTAACTGAAACAGAACATCATATCATACGTCATGTCATGGTAAAATGATTATTCCTCAGCCAAACACGAGGACTGTGAACTACCAGGAAATATAGCCAGTATTGTCATGGTAATAATACACATTTTTCTTACCATGCTGTTCTAATCCTATTACCACGCTGCTACTGTACTCCAGTGGTAGAGCATGATGGGTACTTTTTACTTCACTCCATTTGAGAGCAGGTGTCTGTACTTTCTACTCCACTACATTTTAGAACTGGACTGAAAAGTAAAAGTATTTTTTATTATTGTCTGAGACCTGTTGAAAAGGCTGAGGGTTTATTTTTAACAAGTTCATAATTTGAGCAAACAAAAATAAACAAATAAAAACAGCTAGAAAATAAATAATCAAAATATGTGCAAAATACTTTTTAACAAGTACTTTAATACTTAAGACTGTAGATTTTTTCATGTGATACTTTTATTTTTACTTGAGTACTTACTTTTACTTTGCTCCGGTATCTTTACTTTTACTTAAGTAACAAAAGTACTTCCACCACAGCTGTACTCTAATCTGAAGTGCAACCATTTTTTTCCGTGCTAATGAAGTTAATGGGGTCTTTTTAATGTTGTTTTGACAAATGCATTTTGGGTTTTTTTGCCTGTTCACAAAAACATGGGGTGGCATCATGTTCTGTTTCTATTGACTTATGATCCCAGTCTGACCTCTGTTAAAAATATCCAAATTAAGTGAACAACTGAAATTGAAAATTGAAAAAAACAAATGTATCTTCCTCTTTTTTGTTCCAGGGCCTATGGACACAGAGATGCAGGAGGAGATTTTCAGACAGACGGGCGTCAGTCGTGAGCTAATGCCTTGTCAAAAGCCTGGAGCTAAACTTCTGAACCTGGTTCTGGACGGTGACTTTCCCTCTGGAGCACACATGGACTTTTTTGATCTGTGACAAAACTATCAGCATAAAATATAGGATTTTTTTGGACATGGGATGGGAAACTATTTTTGCCAACATTTCATTACGTATTAGGTAGAGATATTTGCACTTTTTAGCAAATAGGCTATTGGCCTTGAATTTCCACAGGCTAATAATTTCTTTTGGCCCAACCTGCTGCCTAAGGAATCCACATAAAGCTTTATTTGAACAATTTAGTGCAAATTGATAACTGTACAAAACATGACTATGGGCTGTGTGAGAGTTTTGTAGTAAATTTAAATTACAGAAATTGGGGAAAACAATCAAAATTGGCCTAAAAGATCGGCAGATATTGCAGTTTTATATTGATAATATATAAGATGTAATTCCTATTTTTTATGTAATAAACATCATGAAGTTTGAATTGTGCAAATGTTTAATACCTATTATATATTTACACTTGAATAAAAATGTTACATATGAGCAATTGTTGTCAAATGGAGTTGCATTGCATGAGGTGTTCCACAAGGTTCAATACCGGGACCACTACTGTTTGTATGGTGATTATTTATCCTTGTTAATTTTTGTTGTTGTTGTTAATTAATCAGTGAAAACAACTTCCAAATAAAGTCCACAATGAAAAGGGGGATGTTTTACAATCATGGTAGAATGTCTCACTAGTATGACTCTTTGCCAATGCCTACTTAGACCTAGTCACACTTCTGTTCGCAAATGACCTTACAACTTTCTATTCACTGTTCTATTTCTAAATGCTATTTTGCAATGGGAAGCTGAGAGTACCTTTGGAGAAGGCACCAGAAGAGTGGAGCAGAGTCTGATAACACCAATCTCTTCAAACTTCTCGCAGCTGTCCAACGTCACCATAGCCTCTTGACAGACAGGACCAACTGAAAGACAAAAATAACCAAAAGGGCCTGGGCTCATACCACCTTCACTTAGTATAGGGGGGCATTTGTGATCATTTTAAAACTTGTGTTAATACATTTGAATCTAAAATAAAATGTAAAAAAATACGTAAATAGCTGCATTTAGAGAGGTGTTTGGCTATATACAACCACTGTGTTTAGGATAGAACTAACAAAAAAGCGTCCCTAACCTACCTTGTTTGTCATGGTACTGCTAAGAGGTGACAGGGTCTATTTTAGTACCCTGGGTGTAGAGTGAGCAGTTGTCATTCTTAAGAACTGAAAGGGCAAAGAGAGGACTTCCATAAAACGGGTCTCATTCATTTGGTGCTATCCAGGTTTCAGGCATCATGGAGACAGTGGAAATATTTGATTCACCAGGAAAAGGCAGAGGACTGAAAGCTACCAAAGAATTCTGGGCTGGAGATGTGGTGTTTTCCGAGCAAAGTGTTGCAGCTGTTGTTTTTGATAGGTATGAATACTTTCTTTTAAAGTCCTAAGAGATTCCTATGTCAGCTAGCAACAAAAATAACACATTTTGGTAGCATTTTATGACATAGTAAGAGCATTGAAGTATAATGTAACAAGCTTGGTAACTGCAAATAAAATTATGATCCTAACCCATGGAGACTGTAAACTACCAGGAAACATAAGTACTTTCTTAGTAATAATATGCATTTATCTTAGTTACCATGGTAATACAATAATGATATAACAATTTATTATTATTTTTTCAATCTTAATGTGTCTGTGTAATCCCCCAGTCATCCAGGTATGATCCACAGTAATAGAAAATTATATCTCTCAACAGAATCTTAATGTGGATAAAAATAGTTAACCAATGGACTGTTTGTACCAAGTTTTGTATTTTATTTGATTAAAATGTGTGTGCGTACATTTTGTTTCTTTAGCCTGGCAGAGCGCATTTGCCACAGCTGTTTCCGAAGGCAAGACAAGCTCCAAAGATGTGGCCAGTGCAAATTTGCCCATTACTGCGACAGAACCTGCCAAAGAGCCGGGTGGGCCGAACACAAGCAAGAATGTGCTGCTATCAAGGCCTATGGCAAAGCACCCAATGAAAACATCCGGTGAGTCATGTGTTATATTTTATTTTACCTTTTATTCTATTATTATAAGAGAGTATTGATGGGAAGTAGAAGCTAGCCATTAATTATATGGTGAAATAAATATTTGCCTATTTATTTTATTGTCCAATAACTCATGATATATATAGAGTGAAAGACCCACAAAAAGGAAATATTGACTATGAATAAATATGTAATTTTTTTCCATTTAAATATTTATGTTAACTGAGCAAATTTATTTTTTAATCCAAATTAGCTGGTTTAGATCAACATATTTTTCTTATGTATCGTGTTAGCTGTACATTTGTTGCTTTTTTTTTAACTTATATGTAAAGCACTTTGGTCAGCTGAACTTGTTTTAAATGTGCTATAGAAATAAACTTGAACTGAACTGAATTAACATCTAAAAGAAAAATGTGACATAAAATACATACACTTTATTCCTGAAGAAGCGATAGACAGATCAACTTATATATAACATATACATATACATATATACTTAAATATACCAAAGAAAAGTCAACCACACTGCAAAAACTGTTTAACTGTAATAGTTATAGGACAATAGAACTTTATTAAGATGATGTGTTCTATTTAAATCTGCCCAAGGACTGCAGATGGTCCTTGTTTTAAACACACACACCCTCTCATTCAATGTTTGTTTTTGTTTTTCTTTATTTTTACTAGTTTCTACATTTTAGGGTGGCTACTTTGAGAATTTGAATCTAAAATATAAAAGCATATTTAGTAGAGTTATTTAACTTTTTTCTTTACAACATAATTCCTTATATCTTACATCATATATTTGATGTCCTCTGTATGTATATTAAATGTAGAAAGTAGTAAAAATGAAAAAAATATATCAGCATTGAATGAGAGGGTGCGTCCAAACTTTTGACTTTGTAGTAAATAAATAAAAATGATGTCTGCAGGGTATTGCTATATCAATGACAGTATAGGGTATTAATTCATAAAAAAAAAAAAAAACCTGGAAAGAAAATCACAACAAGGATTTGACTGAAAACGTTTACTATTTAAGAGAAAGAGACCCCCTCCTTCCCATCTCTATATCAACGCTTACATCCCTGCAGAATGTTGCGATGGCATGTGAAGTCCATTAGCATCACATCAGATAAGTAAATGTTGATAATGAGCCTTGAAATCACACGGTTTTCGCTGCCTTGTGTTTCAGTCTGGTGGCTCGGATCATGTGGCGTTTGGATAAAGATGGCAGTAAAGTGTCTGACATGCAGCTGACCACTCTGGACGAGCTGGAGGATCATCTCACTGATATGCCCGAAGATGAGCTGAAGGAGTTCAAAGTGGACATCCATAACTTCCTGGACTACTGGCCCCGCAACAGCAAGCAGCACACAATAGACGTCATCTCACATATATTTGGAGTGGTGGGTTGGTCTTTTAACTTTGGCACTTGAAACTTAAAGCTACACTATTTTCTGATCTATGTTATAATGTTGTTTCCTCATCACAAACACACCTGGAGTTGTTTCATTCACACATGTTTAACACACAAGCCCTGTATATTTAGGCTGAGTTCTTCTCTCAAACAGAAAACACTCTGTTCCACCTTGTGATGTCACATGGTAATACAGGAAGTGCTTCACTGTGTTTTTAAACTCCATACACCTTCATTAGAATCATTTGGATGATTTCAGGTTTGGACTTGCCAATCTCTATTGAACTAAAGATAGCAGTTCACTTGAAAACCACTGCTTAGGATTAGGGTTCTGCTCTGTTCCACCTTGTGACATCACAAGGTGGAACAGAGTGTTTTCTGTTTGAGAGAAGAACTCAGCCTAAATATACAGGGCTTGTGTGTTAAACATGTGTGAATGAAACAAAATACAACTCCACGTATGTTTTTGAGGAGGTAACAACAATATAACACGACTTAAAGCTCACAAGAGTCCATTTTGTGTAATAGAGGATTAATATTGGAGTTATAATGGGAGAGGATTTTAAACTTAAAAAGTACTTCTAAATATAATGTGGGCCAATTCTCCAGGACGATCAACCAAATCAAAATAGTAATTTGAGTAGTCTCCATTACTATATCACAAAACAGCAGTTATTTACAACATATGCACTCTGTTTGAAAGGATGAAATACTTGTGGTTTAGCTTAGCAGGTAATACTTCTTCTGATGTTCAAATGTTTATGGAGGTGTTAAACTGTACGCTTTAAACTGAATCTTGATTTGAAAAGATAAATTGCAAATCAAGTTACTAACTTTGGTAAATCACAATTAGATCTAGTTCCAACATGTTTCAGCAGCTTCCAATCAAAATGTTGACTTTTAAAATAAGCCAAGTGAAACGCTTCAGTATAAAATCTATAAATAGGGCGTTGGCTGCTACTCACACATTGGAGTAGCAGCACATGACTGAGAACAATGGCCCTGAGTGACAGCTGTAATAACAGACCTCTGTCAGCTGTGGCTTCTGTCTAAACTCTTTATAAGGTGTGAAAAGAAACGCACTCAACCAAAGGAACTGTTGGCGTTAGGTTAGATGAATGCATTATGTCACATTTTCCCATGCAAATACGTTAATGTAAATTGAATGAAAATGTCTGAAGTAGATAGACTTGACATAAAAACGTGCTGTCAATGTAAAATTATTGGTCGTAAAAAGGGGCGGTTGGTAGAGTGTTTGTCCACTGACCCGAAGGTTGGCGATTCGAATCCCGCTCTTGTAAAGCGCTTTGAGTGTCTTGAAGGTGGAAAAGCACTATATAAAAATGTGACCGTTATTTGAAGATGACACATATTGATTTAAAAAATGGAAATGTTGATGTCAAATGTATTAAGTCATCTTCCCCATCTAAATATTTTTAAGCTGACTTAAAGCATACATTTTAAGTAAACCTAAAATTAAAAAAAGTAAATAAAAATGTTTGGGTCAAAATAAAATGATTGGGTTTAAAAATACACAATACAAGCGCTAGAATCACAGCGCCAACCTTTGGTCAATGGATCTGCCTGCTCAACCAACGATGTTTATGTCGAAAGCGGGATTCGAACCCAGCCTTTGGATCAATGGACAAACACTCTACCGCTTGAGCCACTGTCACCTGAGCTACATCCAAACGCTGACCATATTCATTCCTTGTTTTTTCAGATTAACTGTAACGGTTTTACAGTGAGCGACCAGAGGGGTCTTCAGGCGGTGGGGGTCGGCCTGTTCCCAAACCTGTGTCTGGTGAACCACGACTGCTGGCCCAACTGCACTGTCATCCTCAACCACGGAAAGTGAGTACGTTTTGTGAAATACATGTCTCAAACGCAGAGCTACTGAGGTAATGTTCGTCTGTGCAGTTTGTGTTCTTGTCTGTTCAGTCTGTGATTGGTGTAAACTGCTTCCTGTTTATCTTTCAGTCAATCGTCTGTGAGTACTTTATTTCATTCTCAACAGAGGTGCGTTACCTCAACAGACATGTGTTTATGCTGATCTAGAGCAACCTTAGCAATAGAGGTGGGAGATATATGAAAAATGGATAATACTGCAATTGTTGTTTTATAGACTAGCAGTTATATCTTCTATAATTAAAATGTCTAAAAATGTAAAAATCAAATGAACAGAAAGTTGTAGTTGTAATCATCCAAGCAAGATGTCAAGCATAGACTGTATATATAAATGGACATAGCTAACCTGCTAGCCACCGCGTTCCAAATCGGCTCCATCGACTCCAATTCACTTGAAAAACTCTCTGTAACTGTTGCTGTCAGGCTCATTGTGTCCGTAAATCAAGATATGAACATTAATAACAGACAAATCAGGCGCCTTTTTTTCCCTGAGGTTGTTCCCGCTATCATTAGCAACAGGTTTGATTGACAGCGTTGCTAAGCGCCCGCTCCCTGCTAAACCAGCAGTGCAGGCAGGAAGGGGTGTTACCTTTAACAGCCTCGCTCCGGATTGGCTCTTTGGTTGCTATGATACTCGCAGTCTGATTTCCAAATATGGAACTCGGCTCCAAATTGGCCCCTATAACTGCTCTAGCCTCGATGAGCTTCATTCGACTGGAGCTGAACGCTATGGGTGACATCACACTCACTTAGTCCACTTGTTTATACAGTCTATGAATATCAAGTGATATTTATGGTTAATGTTGTGATCCATTCATGTTTTGTGCGAAACTTGAAACTCAACCAAGATATTTACAGGCACATTTTAGTATATTCCTAATGCAATGTTTAAATATCAACTGAATCTTGCCATTGAAATGCAAAAAAAAATCAAGATATTCATTTTTGTCCATATCGCCCACCCCTACTTAGCAACCATGAGTTTTTAACTAGTGCAGTAACAGTAGTGTCTCACCTTACTCACTCCACATAGTCTGTGGTTCCTATAATGTGTAATATGATCACATTATATTGAATGAAATAACATTCTCACATTCTCATATTGTAAACAGTAGCGTTGTTGTCATAGTTGTTGTCATAGCTGTCATAGTTGTGTTTTCTTCATAATAACATAAGAGTAACACATAGTAAAGATGCTAAACTATCTGTATTTCCATTCACTTACAACTAATGTCATATTGTTTTATTTAAGCCAAAAATGATGAAACAAGATGCAATTTGAATCCTTTGCACTTACCAGCAGTGGTGGAAGAAGTACTTAATTTTGCTACTTAAGTAAAAGTACACACACAGAGGTAAAAAGTTACTCAAGTAAAAGTATTTCAGTACCGTTTAAAAATTGTACTTTAAGAGTAAAAAGTAAAAGTATTTCACACAAGTGTTTTTGTTAAAGAGTAAATGTAGTGATATTGCTTAAAAATGAGACATATTTTTGTCAACACTTACAATACGAATCAATTTTTTAATTTTTCTTATGAATTTTGTGTATTTATTTTTGTTTTCTCAAAGCCGAAGCTCAAAAATTTTAGTCAGGATGTTACCACGAACATGGTAAAAATAACTCCTCAAACCATATGAAAAGTACTTTTTACTTTTCAGTCCAGTTCAAAAACGTAGTGGAGTAGAAAGTACAGATACCTGCTCTCAAATGTAGTGAAGTAAAAGTAAAAAGTATACACTGTAAAATGTACTTGCCCAAAAAAGTACGAACACCTAAAAATTCTACTTTTACTTTGTTACCTTCCACCACTGCCTACCAATGCATTTATATGTATATGGTTTGAGAAAGACTTTTTGGCTTTTAGCAGAAACTAAACCCTGTGTATGTAGCATAAGTAACCATAGAAACAAGACTTTTAATGGCCAATATATACATGGAAGGTAAAATTAATGAAATAAACAAATGACCTAACATCTTATCTGTCTAATTAGAGATATTCTGTTCCCTGTTATTTTCAATACAGATGTTATATATTGTAGTAACACACATATGTACTGTGTGGAAGCTCATCTTGTTGTGTGGAGTTTTTGGCTTGAATGAGCTGCATTGACTGAACTGAAGGACACACACTATAAGGACGTGTGTTTGTAGAGACACTAATCCAGTAATGACTGTATTCCATATTATTACTATGTGAGATGTAACTGATGTGTTCCTCTTTAGGATTGAGTTGCGCGCTTTGGGTAAAATCGCAGAGGGAGAGGAGCTGACCGTGTCCTACGTGGATTATATCAATTTATCCGAGGAAAGGCGGAGGCTATTGAAAGTGCAATACTTCTTTGACTGCACTTGTGAACACTGCACAAAGCACACCAAAGACGATATCAAGATGGGAGGACGAGAAGTGGATGGAGTTAAGGTTAGTATATGTTTGCATTAGCATTGTGTGTTTTGTGTTGATAGAGCCTAGAAGATGTTTAGGCTACGTTTACATTTACTCTGGTTTGGTCCAGGTTTGGTTCAGGCTCCAGCCAGTGTTGGAAGAAGTACTCAGTTTTGTTACTTAAGAAAAAGTACAGATACCAGAGCAAAAAAAATACACATGTAAAAGTAGAAGAATCACATGACAAAGTAAGTAAAAGTATTAAAGTACCTGTTTAAAAATGTACTTAAAGAGTAAAAAGTAAAAGTATTTCGTGTAGACTTAGAGATCTAATGAACTTCAAATGTTAGTGATTTTGATAAAGATTTGTGCAGAATTTTGTTCAACAGAAACAATTGAATCAATTCTAGCTGTTTTTATTTGTATATTTTTGTTTTGCTCAAATTATGAACGTGTTAAAAATAAACCCTCAGCCTTTTCAGCAGGTCTCAGACAATAATAAAAAATACTTTTACTTTTCAGTTCTTTTCAAAAATGTAGTGCAGTAGAAAGTACAGATACCTGCTCTCAAATGTAGTGAAGTAAAAGTAAAAGGTATCCACTTTAAAATGTACTTAAGTAAAGTGCAGGTACCTTTCTACTTTTACCTGTTTATGTTCCAGCACTGGTTCCAACCCAGTCAGTCTCTTGATGTGGACTTGGTTTAGTCCTGATCTAGTCCTGGTGTAGTCCTGATCTAGTCCTGGTGTAGTCCCTGGTGGAGTGATTGTAACTGTAGTAACGTGGTTGATAGGGCAAGAATGATATCTGAGAAGCAGAAGCTATTTTCAGCTACTGTAGTAAGTCCCACAGATGTGCTCCAAGTCACATGCAGCTTCCCCACCAAATATTGATTACATTTACATTTTAGTGAAGACATTATTAAAACACTATCTGCAAAAATAAATAAATAAATAAATAACATGATTAAGTAGCTATTTTTTTCTACAACACATGCAAACTGCCCAGGTGTTGTACACTAACCATTTGAACAGTTTCAGATCACTTATTACATTGACACTGACACCAGACAACATCAAATATCCCTTTGACATTTCATGCTAACCCACAGGTTGGCGGTGCGATTCCAGCTCCCACAGATGAATGTGTGTGTGTGAATGGGTGAGTGGCTCCTTGATGTAAAGCGCTTTGTGTGTCTTGAAGGTGGAAAAGCGTTGTATCAAAATCTGACCATTTACCATTTACCATATTTATAGAGCCTGTTACAACACTCGTGGTGACCAACACAATATGCAAATCAGCAAAACATTAAACAGTGAAATAAAATGAATAGTGCAAAGTGTCACTGCATTACTGAATGTTAAAGCCAGTCTGAATTGATACATTTTGAGCCTGGATTTAAACAGGCCAAAAGTCTTGTTCCAGAGTCTGGGGCCGACGCCAGAGAAAGCTGCCCACTCCAGTGTTAGATTCTGACTCTGGGGACTCAAGCAGAAGTTGGTTGGTTGACCTTAAGGCCCTGTTTGAGGCAAGGCAAAGCAAGTGTATCTGTACAGCACAATTGGTATGCAAAATAATAAGTGCTTTACAGAATAAGAAAGACATTAAAATCACAATATAACAAAAAACAAAAAACAAAACAAATAATCATAAAATTAACATTGAAAGAGAAGTGTGCAGAATAAAAACCTTTCAGTCATATGCACAGCTAAATAAAAGCGTTTGGAGCCTGGATTTAAACACTGTCAAAGTAGAGGCCTGTCTCACATCTTCAGGAAGAATGTTCCACATTTTAGCTGCATAAAACTGAAACGCTGATTCCACATGTTTAGTCCTGGTTTAGTTCTGACTCTGGGCCTAAACCAGAACTAAACCAGAACTAAACTAGGACTAAACCAGGACTAAACCAGGACTAAACATGGAGGCAGGTCCCTGAAGTCCTCAGTATGAGATGGTTCATATGGCACTAACATGTTGGAGATGTACTTTGGTGCTGGGCCATGGAGAGACTTGTAACAAGCAGAGCTGCTTTAAAGTCTAATCTCTGAGCCACAGGAGCCAGTGCAGAGACCTGAGCACAGGACTTATGTGCTCGTACTTCCTGGTTCTAGTCAGGATCCAGGAGCCAGAGACCTGAGCCACAGGACACATGTGTGAAGTACTTCCTGGTTCTAGTCAGGACCCGAGCAGCAGTGGTCTGGATGTACTGCAGCTCGTTTGGAGAGGCCAGTGAGCAGGCCATTACAGTCTAACCTACTGGAGACAAATGCATGGATCTCTCCAAGTCTGGTTTTGACAGTTTTGAGTTTGGAACAGACAGGAGTTCAGTGATATATGGAGGAGCAAGGCCAAACGTAACCATTTTTTCTCCCTGGCATTTAATACTAGCTAGACAGTATATCTTGGTGTTTTATTGTCCTTTTCCTATGTTTCCTCATGTTGTCTGTATATTAGTTTGTTGTTGACTTTTATGTGAAGCACTTTGGTCAGCTGAAGTTGTTTTAAATGTGTTATATAATTTTTTTGTTCTTTAAGTTCTCATTGATTACATTATATTCATACTAATTTTGTCTGTGTAATCCCTCAGTTGTCCAGGTCTGATCCATAGTAAAAACCCAAAGTTAAATCTGTCAACTTTTTGTCCAGCTGACAGATTTAACTTTGGCTTTTACCATGCTAATTTTGTTTCTTCTTCCAGCCAACGGAAGGACAGGTGAAGGAAGCCACAGATTTCTGCTATGAAATGCTCGAGAAAATGGACCAAGCTCGATTAAAGGGCGACTATCATGAAGTAGGCCACATACAAGTTCTATCAGTATAATGATGTTGTTTAAATTATTTACGCTTACTATATATTGCATTGTAGGTGGTGAAAATCTGCAGGGAGACCATAGAGAAAACAGAGCCTGTTTTGGCAGACTCTCACATCTATCTGATCCGAATGTGGAGCACGATGAGTGAAGTCCAGGCTTACCTACAGTACTTTGAAGACGCTGCAGAATACTCACGCAAAATGGTGGAAGGATACATGTAAGTAGTGCAGTGGTGGAAGAAGTAGTCCATTTTAAGGTATATTTTATGTGTATATTTTTGTTTGCTCAAATTATGAACGTGTTAAAAATAAACCCTCAGCCTTTTCAGCAGATCTCAGGCAGTAATAAAGTACAGATACTTGCTCTCAAATGTAGTGAAGTAGAAGTAAAAAGTATCCACTGAAAAACTTAAGTAAAGTACAGATCCCTACATTTTTTACTTAAGTACAGTATTTAACTACTTTTACTTTGTTACATTCTACCACTGAAGTAGAAGCAATACAGTTTTATTAGTTTTATTTTATAAGTTAGATTGCTAAAAAATAATGGTTTGAATGTAGAAAATGCAACAAATCCTGGAAATGTAGAAATATGGCCAAATATATCAACTTTTTTCAACACAAGGGTTCATCAAAAGAACAAACAATTATTTATTTATCAGTCTATCTATCCTTTCATCCATCCATCCATCCATCATTCATCCAGCTATCTGTCTATCCATTCATCTATCCATCCATCTATCCATCCATCTATCTATCTGTCTATCTATCTATATAGCTAGCTATCTGTCTATCCATCCATGCATCTATCCATCTATCTATCTTAATTTCTGTGCCCTCTGCTAACAGCCATAGTGTTGTGTACGCCCAGAAATCAATCCAAATGAGCTGTTTTTCAAATACTTAGCTAAACACCATACTAACATGTCCAAAAGTTAAATATAAAAAATACTACAAACTATAGAACCTTTAAACTTTTATATTCATCCGTTTGTCTTTATTATCTTGTACAGGAAAATCTACCCACAAAACAACGCTGCTCTGGGGATGGCCGCCATGCGAGCCGGAGTGAACCACTGGCAGGCTGGGAAGATTGAGGTTGGACACAGCATGATCTGCAAGGCCTACGCCATTCTAATGATCACACACGGACCCGCACACCCCATCACCAAGGACCTCGAGGTAAAGACTTCTCACATGAATACTGGTCCTGTTTTTATTTTACCAAGACCAAAACTCCAAGTCAAACAAATATGTATTTGCGATTTCAAAATGGTTTTATTAAATATTTGGGGAAAAATAGCTTCCAAAAACTTTGTAATGAACGATATTATGTTTCACGAAAATATGTAGTGATCTTGTGTGTTTTTGTTTTGTATAAATATCAGAAAGGAGTGAGTGAAATACAGCCAAAGTTTAAAAAAGTAACAAAAGTTTGAAATTTGTTAATGCTTTAGAGACATTTCAAAATTTTAAGGAGTAAATTGAAATACTGAATAAAAAGCGCAAATGAGAGACAATTTGGCACCATCTACTGGTTATTTGTATACAGGGGAGTCAAAGGGGGGGACAAAGGGGTCTGCTGTCCCGGACCCCAGGGGCTTAGGGGCCCAGAATTGTACTCCCTTCCTATTAATTTATATTAGAGGGGGGCCCATGTGAGGTTTCTTGACCCGAGCCCCCAAATTCCTGTCGACGGGTCTGTTTGCATATATGGTCCTGTAGAGGGAGCTCTTGCACTGAAGTCAGTGGTAAAAACTTATTTCAGTACCTACAGATGGCAAAATTAATAGCAACCATGGCATAATCAGTAGAGATCGACTAATATGGGTTTTGAGCTGTGTAGTCATGTTTCGTCCAGTTAAAATGTTAAAATAAACCTGGAATAAACCAGCTGATCGGCTGAAACAAAATATTGAGATTTAAGGCCAATGGCTGATAAACTAAAAAGGGCAAATATTGGCTAGATATACTGGCCAAACACTATATTGGTTTATCTCTAATTATCACTTCAAATGCAGAAGATGTTGAACAATAATTTTCAGTTGAAGACTTGAAAGACAAAGCTTTGGCAGAGAAGTGAAGTGAATTTGATATTTAGGCTACTGCACTCCAAATGCTCATGTATCCCTGGGGTCTGCCCACAGGAGATGAGGATCCAGACAGAGATGGAGCTGAGGATGTTTAAGGAGAACGAGTATGTGTACTACAGCATGAGAGAGGCCGCTCTGAAGAACAGACCCATGACCATGATGCACGAGCCCAAGTCTATGGAGGAGGGCATCAAGAACCTGTTCCACCGGAAAAAATGAGCCGCTGTTCTCCATTTTGTTTACACTTTCCTGCTCGTCTAACGGTCTAAGGATGTCCAGCTGTTCAACTTTTGTAATATGACTTTTAATAAACTTATGAGTTAACATTTAGTCTCTTCTTGTTCCTTTTATTTATGTTTCTTTGTTTATTCAACGATTATATCAGTACTTTTAGTCAGAGGTGGGTAGTACGCAGTTACAGTTACTTAATTACATTTACTTGAGCAACTTTTTAAAGAAATAGTGGTTTTCTGAGAACCTTTCTAGCAGCATACTTTTACTCCTACTTGAGTAATATCTTTATTGAAGTAACAGTACTCTTACTCGAGTTAAAGCTGTGGTTCCTCTTCCCACTGTGAGTAAGTCTAAAGTGACAAGAGCTTTATGTTGACAGTATGAAATGAGTTGAACATTTGTGAAAAAATTTTGTGCATTATTTTATGTTTTATTATAAATCAGATGTTACGTCCCGACAGTTACTCTTTAAGTTACTCTTACTTGAGTAGGCCTTTTCCCAAATAGTTTTTTACTCTTACTTGATTAATTTCATAGACCACTACTTTGTACTTCAACTTGAGTAATATTATTTGGAAGTAATATTACTCTGAGTACAATTTTGGCTACTCTAAACACTCATTTATTTGCAGACACAAGCACAATAGATCTGCTTTAACATATCAGGTAATATAAAGTAGTGCAGAAATCAAATGGGAATCAACTTAAACCAGGCTCAAAGTGGTCTCAGACAATAGTGTGTTCCATTTTGTACTTTTTTACCTACAGCAGACCTGGCTGGAGTTGGGAATCAAGAACTTACGCAATACTGAACTTTCCAATCTGTCCATTAGAGGCCGCCATTTTACCGACTCAGGGAATTCGCAAAAGTGTCATGTAAAAATAGCACCCAAACAGCCTTCAGTGTTCATGTACGCTAGTGTAAGAATTAATGTGAGAAAATGTGGGACAGCAAATGTTCATTTACACACACAGCCCTGACCAAAAAAGGCTGTTCGTTATAGTGCAGGAGTTGGGGCAGCAGTAGCTCAGTTGGTAGAGCGGCTGGCGGTGTGATCCCAGCTCCCACAGATGAATGCTGTGTCCTTGGGCAAGACACTTAACCCACCTCGTCCCAGTGTATATGTGTGTAAATGGGTGAGTGTTCCCTTGATGGTGGGAAAGTGCTATATAAAAATCTGACCATTTACAACCCATCTTTAATCTGTTATCTGCCCGGTTATTCCCCGGTCAGACTCATAAATAAGCATTTATTGCAGGTCGTTAATCAAACCATTAGAATGAAATCACAAGGTTGAGCATGATTAGAACTCTCGAAACTTTAGTCCAAACAGTTTCAGAACACAGAATTTTAGCCAATTCCCCAAATGGAAAAATACTCTAGACTTGGCTTATTTGAATTGGCAAAAACTACTTGAGGTTGATTCAAATGCATGTTTTAAAGTTGCTCAATGACAGAGGATTGAGTGATCACTGACCTTTGGAAGATCTGACTTAATACAATCAGTTCAGCTTTAGGCCTTTCATGATACCACATTTTGAAGTTCAATAGGTCACTGAATACAATCAATAATATTAACAAATTTATGCCATTGAAACAACCTAAGATTTAAACCACAACTATTCTAAATCTACAATATGGTTAAAAATCATGAGCTGTAGTAAATAAACAGCAGAATGAAACTTTAGTCACTTGTTTGCATCTGTAATGAGTCATACAAGTTATTCAACCTTTCACAGCTTAAATCTCATCTAGTCAAAAAAATAACCAAAAATTTCCCAGTAGTGCAAAGAAAAGGTACGTAATACAAATGTAAACGTGGACAAACTCCAGAATTTTACTTTTTTATTTTCCAAGTGTTTAAATACGTTTGCTTATCCTCTTGTAGTGGATACCACCAACTGACAGAGTCTGCAAGCAGAAGGAGAGACATGAGCATGAGATTATAGTTAAAAGGCAGAAGTAAAGTGAACTCTTCAGCACTTACATTGACAATAGTGTTCGCGTCCACCAGTTCTGTGACAGATTCGATTCCCTTCAAGGAGGTTATGAGCTTGTTTCCTTCACGTTTCACCACTGCCTAGAAAGCACAAAACGACGTCACATTTCCGATCCCGAAGACAGTTTGCTGTGCTATTAAAGGCCTTACTTTGACTTTTTCTCCAGTGATGGTTTCGATGTCGCTCTCCTGCCCGAGTGTGAAGGCGTTTACCATGACTTTGGTTCCGGTGGTGACCGTTACTTTAAAATGGTCGCCATTCACCTCGATTTCAGAAATGCTTTTGATGTCTTTGCCTTTCTGGATGAGATCATCAGGGAGACCTAAGGATATAAAGAGATACACGTTTAACATTAAAATACAAACAAGGTAATTATTGAAACTTTCACTCCTATTGGGTCAAACTAGCAGCTGTACTGAGGACACATTGGGTTAAATGTTAGCTAGTTTTAGTTGCAGGATCTGGCAACCTAGTTCTCTGCGTCCTCATTGGATAATCAGTTGAGAGCCAATAAACAAATTCTTAAAACTTGTGTAACTGCATTGCACAATTTATTCCTGCAAATCAAAGACTGCAGATGGAAACTAGCCTTTTAGCTAAAACCTGGTGCCAACATCTGTTTTTTATTAGCTCATTAGCCGTTTTTTTTGTTTGTTTTTTTTTAAACATAAACCATTGTATGATTATGCCTTATCTGACAGCAGCCCCTTTCCATTTTTGCTACTTATTTCAAATTTAATACCATTTATATATTTGCCTATTACATTGTGATGTGTGAGCTACTGTGCTAATGCCAACACTAACACCAACATCTCTGTACATCGCCCCTTCAACTCAATACTAAACTATAACAAGCTGGGTGATAATTCCTCAAATATCTTTAAAAAAAATGCACAACTTAAGTGAAAATTTGGGAAGTAAATCAATGAAAAAATTAACATTCTTACCAATTGCCTTCATAAAGGGCTCAAAGTTCTCCTGAGACTCCAGTTGGTATTTTCCAGCAAAAGCCATGTTAGCAGAGCGACAGGTGAACGTGGACAGGGGCACAATCTGTGGACAGGGGCAGAGGCTGTGGGCTGCTTTTAAAGCCTTGGTTCAGCTCCTCAATCATTAACTCCAGGTGTCTCTGATTAGAAAAGCCTTGTAAAGTTTCAGGACGCTCTGTGCTGTGTCCAGACCATGTCCAGCTTCAGGTTAAGTTTCAGGTTTATCATCATGTTCGGTTGCTTGAATTTTGCTTGAATGCATAACAACAAAAATAAAGCTGTTTATAATTATATTTTTTCACTATAATATAATGCAACTCTGAAATTCTGTCGTATTTAAAATAAACCACAAAGTTACACAATGATGTTCTTGCCTTTTTATCTGGTGCTGGTGACCCTCTGATCCCGTTCAACTTTGATCTCAGTGATTTCTGTTCCTTCTATCTTTGTTCATATTTGCTTTTTTTCTCAAATCGCTTTTAATATTTGACAGTTGTTTGTGCAATAGATAAACTTTTAATCAAGTTTCAGTATTCAGTTATTCCATCAATGTTTAGCTTGGCTTTTTCTAATGGAGAAGTCCACAGTCAGTAGTCTGTCTGTAAAAGCATCTGGTTTGGAGCAGAGTTCAGACTTTGGAGGAAGATTTTGAGTTTGATTGTGTCTTAAATGGCAGTTATTAAAAGTTTATGTTGTTTATGTTACTTAGTCCAGCTAGTAATGCACATCTGTTGTTGAGGTTGACCCACAGACTGCATAAAGAAGTGGACTAAGTGAGTGTGACGTCACCCATAGTGTTTGTCCCCAGTCAAATGAAGCTCACTGAGGCTAGAGCAGTTATAGGGGCGAATTTGGAATTTCGACCACGAGTATCATTGCAACCAAAGATCCGGAGAGAGGCTGTTGAAGGTAAACTGACAAGCCTGACAGCAGCGTTTACAGAGAGAGGGGCCACGGTTTTCCAATGTAACGTGAATTGGAACCAGAGTTGAAGGAGATGGAAGCGCGCCCATGCTCACTTTTTTTTCACTATTTGGAACGCGGTGGCTAGCAGGTTAGCTATGTCCATTTATATATACAGTCTATGGATTCCAGCTCCCACAGATGAATGCTGTCGTTGGGCAAGACACTTAACCCACCTCACCCCCAGTGTCTGCGTACACCGTATCAGTGTGAGTGTATCAGTGTGTGTGTGAATGGGTGAGTGGTTCCTTGATGTAAAACGGTTTGAGTGTTTGAAGGTGGAAAAGTGCTATATATAGTGCTACTATATAAACAGCACTATGCATCCTGGTTCTTTTCTTTAGTCCCAAATAAAGATTCAGACATATTGAGGTTTACGTGGTCACTGTGGAAGCACTTTACTCGGGTGAGGTCATCTTTCAGATAAGCCCCTGATAAACGCACAGGAGAGATAACGTTATGCCGCTTTCATGGTGCCGGACAAACCCTGAGTCTCAGAGTAGAAGTTACTCATGAACACAGAACACAGCCGTCAACAGCACGACCTGTCCGGGTGCGTCCAAACTCTCTCCCTTTCCTCTTCTTTTCAACTCCTCAGCTGTCAATCAAAAGTGCCATATTAAAGGTGCACTGCGTAACTTTCTTGGTGGAGTTGATGGGTCCGTCACCAGCTTGTCTCCACCCAGAGCACCCAACCCCCAGACCTCCACCCAGAGCACCCGCCCCGCTGACCTCTACTCAGAGGACCCAACCCCCAGACCTCCACCCAGAGCACCCGCCCCGCTGACCTCTACTCAGAGGACCCAACCCCCAGACCTCCACCCAGAGCACCCGCCCCGCTGACCTCTACTCAGAGGACCCAACCCCCAGACCTCAAGCCAGATTCAGACAGAACCGTCCAATCTGATTTGTTTCAGTGATCAGTGACACATGTGAAATGAAGGAGCTCATTGGTAACCCAACATTTTGAATAAAATAAATCTCACCTCCTCCTTAGTGCTTCGCTCGTTGATTCTGCGATGTTTTTCAGCCCCCTGTGATATTTTTTTTCCTTTCTTTTGTCCAGTCATATTTGTTTTGATACATATGGAGCTTGTCCCTGATTGGCTAAGGAAGTCCTCCAGGTGATGTCGGTATCCTACATTAATGCATATAGTACCAGTCAATATGAGATAATACTTTGACATTTTGTGTTTTGTAACAACCACATATCTGCACCACCTCAAACCACTGCACCAGTGGCAACACACACAGCTCATTTGAACTGTAAAAACACTAATTTGTGGTAGATTTTTTTTTTTTTATATGATTATTATTTTGGACAGTATCATCAATAGAATACAACATGTCCAAATGATGTTTTTTACTCGTGTTTGTAACACAACACCTGCACTTTAATATTTGATGAAGGTGACAATCAGACGTGTTTTCAGGCCAAAGGCTCATGTGTCTGTTTGTCATGTTCACACTGGAGTGAGCACAGAGCACAGAGCAGAGAGATGGGGCATGTTTCAGTGTGTTGTTGTTGTTAAACTCAAACCAGCCTCTAGTTGATTTTGAACCATGAGGATTTTTATTTAGAATGACGTGTTAACCCCGCCCACTTAGTACATTCTCTAATATTGAACCATGACAGACAAACGACTGTGTGGTAGGCAGTTGATTCCATAGGGTTCTCATACAGCAGCATGTCTGTTTTCTAAAATGAACAGGCGATATCGTTCAGGCTCATTTATTCACAAATTATTATGCTTTTACAATAAATGAATCAAACTAGGATGTGATCAGTGATTAAAAGGGTTTCGTTGTAGGTCAATATTAATACAATAAAATAACATTTATGCCATTACTGTGTGCACATTTGATCAGATGATGACAGATGTTGTAAGTTGATATTTTTTTACCACTAGATGGCAGATGTGAAACCTGGCCTTTGTTCAGGCTTACACCCGGGCCCATCCCGAGTCCAATTCCTCCTCCCTTTTCCTTCCCACTTCTCCTAACTCCTCACTGCTCGGGGCTTTGGCTTTTCAGACTCACTCCTCGCTCGTACGGGGAGCCACGCCCCTTTACACAGCTCATAATTGATGTGAAGTTTTATATTTTGAGATAATAACAATAGTTTATCAGTCTCACAGTGGAGAGATGCAGGTGGCAGCTCTTAATGTTCAAATATGTTAAATATGTAAATCTCAAAGCTTTTAAGAGGTAAGGTAATGCATTAAGAGACAGAATCATGAAGACATTAAAAACATACTGCACTAGTAGGCCTCTTAATAATGTGTTTTAGGATCCCAGAGCACAAAGATAAAATGTGTGTGCGTTTAGGAGCAGATCTACTTGAGTGTGGTAGCTGCCAATACAAGCAGATGTAATATCAGGCAATACTAAAAGTGTTTGTGTGTCTAAATAAGTTGGTTGTGTTGCACGCCGGCCGCTCTCCGCTGTTACACCTGTTTAGTCAGCTCTGATGTGACTCGCTGTGAAGGAGCTCATAAGCCCCTCCCCATCGCTGCTTGCTCCTTCGTGAGAATGTGCAAAATGAGGATTAGTGCGTAGGAAAAGGAAGGAGGAATCAGTTTCAGAAAGGGGCCTGTGCTCTGTGGTCTAAATATCAGGCCAAAGCTGGCACTCTATCAGACAGCAGTGATGTAGGGGTGACAGTAGCTCAGTTGGTAGAGCGTTTGCCCACTTTCTCTGAAGGTTGGCGGTTCAATTGCTGCTCTTGACATAAACATCATTGGCTGAGCAGTCAGATCCACTGGCGGTGCAATTCTAGCTCCCACAGATGAAATCTGATGTTGTGTCATTGGGCAAGACACTTAACCCACCTTACCCACAGTGTCTGCATACACCAGTGTATGAATGTGTGTGTGAATCAATGTAAAAGTGCTTTGAGGGTGGAAAAGTGCTATATAATCAATGTAGAGTTAATTTGACACTACATTTTGGAAAATCAGGCAAATTCTTCTATCATTCTTCTTCTTCTTCTTCTTCTTCTTCTTCTTCTTCTTCTTCTTCTTCTTCTTCTTCTTCTTCTTCTTCTTCTTCTTCTTCTTCTTCTTCTTCTTCTTCTTCTTCTTCTTCTTCTTCTTCTGTTCTTCTTCTATTATAAGTATTTAAACACGTTTGCTTGTTGTCTTGTACTTGATGTCGCCGGAGGTCACAGTCTGAAAGCAGAGAAGAGAGAGATAAGCAGGACACTGATCCAAACACGATCTCTCAAATGACCAAACACTCAAATGTAAGTACTCACTGTGACGATGGTGTTGGGATCCACCAGCTCTGTGACCGACATCATTTCTTTCACGTTGGTTATGAGCTTGTTGCCTTCACGCCTGATTACTGTCTGCAAAACAAAATTTGATGTATTTATTTATTCATATTTTTTTGTAAAATTGAGTCCAAGAAGTTGTCTAGCAAGTCTGTAATGATATGTCTGTGTATGTTTTATACAGAGGGATATCAGTCCATCGCATGAGATTAAGACAGTATCGTCCAATCATATTTGTTTATTTCAGTGATGCATGTGAAATGAAGGAGCTCATTGGTCGCCCATCATTTCGAACAAAATCTAACTTCTCTCACTTCAGATGAGCAAACTTAGTGCTTTGCTCATTGACTCTGCCATGGTTTTAAATCCCCTGCAATTTTTTTTCTTTCTTTTTTCCTCGTAAGCAGGCGTGTCTCTGATTGGCTAATCCGCCTGTCAATCATGCCTATCTGAATTTGGGGAGATTGGTGACCAGATTTGAATGATCAGTAGACTGTAGAATATGTGTGTGTATGTGTGTGAGTCTGTGTGTGCATATGTAGAGCTTTGATGGAGGTGGGAGGGGCTAAGGGGAGCGGGTAAGAGTGCATGTGCTTATGTGTGTTTTTAGAACAGTATTTGAACAATGATAAATGAATTTAATTCTGTTTTAATTAATTTATGGTCCATTTATCTATTTATCATGCCATAACTTGGCACCAGCATCTCTCCTATGACTTTTGTCCTGGTTAATGTTCCATACTACTCACATTTTCATAAAGTATAGCAGAAGTGTGTGTTCTGGATCTTCTGGATCAGTCAAAAGGCCCACTATCTGTATTCAGTTGAACAATGATAAATGAATTTAATTCATTTATGGTCCATTTATCTATTTATCATGCCATAACTTGGCACCAGCATCTCTCCTATGACTTTTGTCTGACCATACTACTCACATTTTCATAAAGTATAGCAGAAGTGTGTGTTCTGGATCTTCTGGACCAGTCAAAAGGCCCACTATCTGTATATAACTCTTACCTTGACTTTTTCCCCAGTGAGGGAGTCGATTTCACATTCCTGGCCGACTGTGAATGAAACAACCCTAACGTCGGGTCCTCTGGTGGTGGTGATTTTAAAGTGGTCTCCATTCTGCTCAATCTCAGAAACAGTCTTCAGGTCTTTGCCCATCTTGATGTACTCCTCAGGAACACCTAAACATACAAATATTATTCACAACTGTATGCGTGTCCATCTATTAATGTAGAAACAACACATCTACAAACAAGTATGTAACAGTTTAAAAAGATCATTTTGTTATAGAAACAAATCTTGTATCCTTTTGAATCATCAAAAAAAAAAGAAGCAAACTTTCTTTCTGTATTAAGATTATGGAGATATAATATACAGTTGGAACCAGAAGTTTTCAAACACTATATAAAAAGACACTTTTTTTTTTCTCACTGTCTAACATGAAATCAGACTTAACGTTTCCTGTTTAAGTTAATTAGGATTGCCAAAATTATTTCTATTTGCTAAATGCCAGAATAATGAGAGAAGGTTCTTTTTTTTAAATCTTTTTAGACAATTTTTCATGACTTTCTTCAAAGTCAGAAGTTTACATACATTTCATTAGTATTTGGTACCATTGCATTTAAACTGTATGACTTGGGTCAAATGTTTTGGATATCCTTCCACAAGCTTCTCACAATAGTTGGCAAGAATTTTGGCCCATTCCTCCTGACAGAACTGGTGTAAGTGAGCCAAGTTTGTAGGCCTCCTCGCTCGCACATGCCTTTTCAGGTCGGCCCGTACATTTTCAATAGGATTGAGGTCAGGGCTTTGTTATGGCCGCTCCAAAACATTGGCTTTGTTATCCTTGTAACCAGTTTGGCAGCACGCTTCAGATCATTATCCTTTTAGAAGACCCATTTGCGCCCACCTTTAACTTTCTGGCTGAAACATTTTGGAAAAGTTTAGTCTGATTTCATGCCAGACAGTGAGAAAAAAAGTGTGTGTCTTTTTATATAGTGTATGTAAACTTCTGGCTACTGTATATGCAGACTTCAGCCTCTACTGTGAAACCTTTAGACTCACTCTTTCACTCAGCCCTTCGTTTCATAACAGGTGATGAATTTAAAACCCATCAATGTTCACTCTATGAAAAAATAGGTTGGCCATCGCTATCTGTCAGAAGAGAACAACACTGTATAAAATGTATTTATAAGGGACTACGGCGATAGACTGACTCAATATCTCACTTGTTTGTGAACTTTTGATACGGGAACTTTTAATAGATCTCATGATTGTCTACGTCTAAAAACTGGCCAAACTAGAACTGAAATTGGAATTAGAACTAGAACTTTTAGTTATTCTGCTTCCCAAAAATGGAATACATTTCAAGCACATGCAAAACTGGATAGACTGGTGCCGCTAATGCATTTTAATAATCTGGTGATAAACATTTATAATCACACCTGCTCCTGTTTTTAATGTTTTAAATGGACCTATGCAGTTATTGGGTTTGTATTGTTGTGTATTTTAACAGGGTTCTCTCATTGGGTTTTCCCTGTAGAAATAAAAATAAATGAATAAATGAATTGGAAAATGAACCAACATGGGATGCCAGTGGCTGTCGTATAATGAGGTCACATCAAACTGACCATTTTTGTAATGGTGACACAACAAAACAACACACCATCCACATCCAAACACCATTGACTAAACAAACTGATATAAGTATAAAGTAATAGACTCTCTTACCTTGTGACCGCATAAAGGGCTCGAAGTTCTCCTCAGACTCCTGGAGGTATTTCCCAGTAAAAGACATGTTGCCCTGAGCAGTGTGAAGGTAGACTGTATGTGGCTCTTTTGTAGGCTCGATACGACTTTTCAAACATTAATGCCAGGTGGCTATAGTAACCTGAGCCACACCCGCTTTTCATTTATTTATGTGGTTTACTAACCTTTGTATAACCAGGAAAGTCCCGCTAAGATCTGGAGTCTCCTTTTAGGGTAGTCCTGGCCCTAGAGGCAGGCCTGGCTCCAGACCAAACTGACTGAGGGCGCATCAGAGTTCCAAAGGGTGCAAAGGCAATGCTTTTCTATTAAGTTTCATTCATTTATGAGCCTGAAATGGGGGCGCAAACACAAAAGAGGTTACAACGGACACTTTTGCCCCCATGTAGACCTGGGCCTGTCGAGACAGGAGCCTATTCTCATCATGCCAGTTAATGAATGAATTCCATTCACTTAGATGGCACTGGGGCAAAACCAGCATTAAATGGTCTAATATAAAATATTAAAATGTATGTGCACTACCAGTCAAAAGTTTGGACACACCCGCTCATTCAATGCTTTTTTTTTCTTTATTTTTACTACTTTCTGTGTTTTAGATACATACAGCAGACATCAAATATATGAAGTAAGACGTATGGAATTATGTTGCAAAGAAAGAAAGTGAATATTTTTCAACAAAGCAAAGGGTGGCTACTTTGAGGATTTGAAAATAAAATATATAAATATATTTAGTAGAGTTATTTAACTTTTTTTCTTTACTCTATGATTCTATATATCTTTCTTCATATATTTGATATGTTCTGTATGTATATAAAATGTAGAAAGTAGTAAAGTAGAAAGTAGTGTAAAGATAAACACAGCTGAGTACTATTTTTTGCATTTTTACCTTGTGTTGCTAACCCTCACACTCCAGTCATGGGCAGTCTGACTCTTTGCAAAGATTTAGTTCAGTTGGATCAACTTCCCTATTTATTATCAACATGAGCATTTTACCAGTTAGTCCCAGATACAGGACATGGAACAGTCCAGCCCACTCCGAGGCCCGCTCTGGTTCAATACATTTGATGATGATGATTTTTTTTTTTTTTGGTCAATATTTTTAAATAATTTACAGCATATTTTTTTAACCCAAAAAAGGGAATAGGCTGAAGCAATGCTTATATATTGCCTCCAGTGATCAGTTATTCCCAGATACAGCACATAGACAAACATGGATCACAACAATCCAGCTCACTCCAAAGCCCGCTCTAGTTCAGTACATTTGATGATGCAGATTTTTTGTATTTTTTGGTTAATATTTTTAAGTAATTTACATAATTTACAGTGTAGAAACATATATTTTAACCAAAAAAAAGGAATAGGCTGAAGCAATGCTTATATATTGCCTATCTTTTAAACCTTCATAAAGAAGTACATCATTTCAGTCCCATTCATTTTCATTATGGAAGTGAAATATAAGGAGAGTACACCTGCTATGTGGTAATAAATTTGGCTTTTTTTTTTTTCTTTTAAATAACCTTGTGTTGCCACATAGCTGACTAGCAAAAGGCTTTCAAAGTTTTATTTTTATGTATTTATTTTGAATGCCTATGGGAAAAATTAATGGGAATTTTATTGACCTATTGACCTTACTCGGCCCCGCCCACTTTTTCCTCTAAACGCTCCAAACTGCGCTTCTCTTAGTGGTGGCAGAAATCCCATTCATTTCACTGGAGAATTTTGGAAAAGTTTTGCCTCAAAAATCTGATATAAAATGGTTTATGTTCTTGTACAATGCTGCAGCGATTCTCCGGAGACTTTGCAACAGCCCTGTAGTCCCTTTAGAACATATTTGCTGTCAAGATCGGCAGCCCCATGCAAAAATAATACAACCCCAATGACAATGGCAGTGCTCACTGCAACTTTCGGAATAAAGTGAATAAACTGGCTGTGAAGTGGGCGGTCCCTGCTGAGATCCATTCACAGATACTGCCTTATATGGGCAAACCCTATATCTTGTAGTACTTCACCAAGTTATCTTTCATTCAGATATTCTCTTATATGGACAAAGTGTGCTCCAGCAGTGTGTAAAACTGTGAATCGCACACATGAAACGGTTTGGATAACACATTCACCCAGTTTATGCTCTCTACGTCTTTGTGGTGTAGCCCTGAAATCAGTGATCTCATCTCAAGCAAAAGTCAATGTTTCACTGTGTCATGTGAGATTCAAGGAGCTGTGGAAATCTGAACGTCTCGGAGATAAACGCAGCTCTGGGCTTTGAACGCGCTGATTACAACCAAGTCTGTATTTGATAAGGCCTGCTGACTGGACTAAACCTGAGGCCCCAATACATTAAAGGTCCTATATTACGCAAAATGACTCTTGTGAGCTTTAAGCCATGTTATAATAGTTTTTACCTCCTCAAAAACATGCCTGGAGTTGTGTTTAGTTTCATTCACACATGTTTGATCAACCCTGCATTATTAGTCTGTCTACATCTCCAAATAGATATGGTTAGACCACAGACTGTATAAAGAGTGGACTAAAGTGAGTGTGATGTCACTCATAACGTTTGGCTCCAGTCAAATGAAGCTCATTGAGGCTAGAGCAGTTATAGGAGCAAATTTGGAGCCGAGTTCCATATTAGGAATACCGACCCTGAGTATCATAGCAACCAAAGAGCCAATCCGGAGCAAGGGTGTTGAAGGAAAGGGAGCGGGTGCTTAGCAATGCTGTCAATCAAACCTGTTGCTAATGCAAGTGTGAGCGGCCTTGGGGAAAGAAGGCACCTGATTTGTCTGATATTAATGTTCTTACCTTGACACAACAGTGAAATAAAAACACCATATGAACATTTTAAGACCAAAATGACGAGGCTCACTGCAGCAGTTACAGCGAGAGGGGTAAGATTTTTTTTTAAGAAAAAGTGAACTGGAGTTGACGGAGCCGGAAATGCGCCAATGGTGGCTAGCAGGATAGCTATGTCCATTTATATATACAGTCTATGGCTTAGTCTAATAAAAATAGGTTACACCTTTATTTTGTAGAAAGATTCTGTTTGAAAACCTGTCACTTTAAGACTCCACCTGTCACGATGATACCCATGGATGTAACGCAACACACTTTGAAATTGTTTCTCCAAATTTTATTTCAGCATGCATTTTGTACATAAAAATATAGACAAAGGCACTCTAGCACTCTACATACGAACTCTAAAGAGCTAAAAGAAAACTGTTGTACCTATAGAAATACAATCCTTGTGTTGTGGTATCAGCAGCTCATTGGTGCAGTCTATGCGCAGCATTGTGATTGGCCAGGTGTAAAAGCCTGAGGATGATGTCACTGGGGTCGCTGGGCTCGTATTGGCCGACCTGGTCTTCTACTTCCTCGTCGGGCAGGCAGCTCTGGTCTGTGATGCAACTCTCTGTAGAAACATATCTCATTATCAAGGCTCACACACAATCTACGACAAAGGCCAACAACCTGTTATCAGGGCTCAGAGTGGTGTCGAAGTAGTGTCAAACGAAGATAAAAAACTGAGACTTTTCAAAACTAAAACTAGGGTTGAAACAAAATAATCGTTTGTGTAAGGGCTGATAAAAAATCTAAGACAGGACAATTTTTGATATTTGCTGAATAGTTTTAGCATGATCTTGAGCAGAACTAGTATTAAAAATACACATGGTAACATCAAGAAACTAACAAATCCTTTCTGTTGAAAAGTGTCTGTGTAGACTGGTGTATGAATGTGTGTGTGAATGAGTGAGTTGTTCCTTGATGTGAAGTGCTAAGAGTGACTTGAAGGTGGAAAAGTGCAATATAAAAATGTGACCATTTGCCATTTACCATATTAAAATTGAGTTTGAAAATGTAGTATTGTGACATAGTCAGTGTTTCTATGTGCAGACAATCTTAAGCTAAACGATCAGGAATAATAGTTAAGAAAGGCATGTGTAGAATCATACAGGCCTATTCAGATTCTAGGGGGCAAGAGCCAGATTTCCCTACTGATTACACTGTAATTTACCACAAATAACCTGTTAGTTTCTATTATTGACAAGACCCAAGAACTCACTATATTACCACAAAAAATTTGCATTTTAACAATTTTAGCTGCCCCCATCTATGTTAAATATGATTGGCCTATAGGATGTTGTGATATCACCTGAATCACAGCAACACTGGTGGATCTACACCACGACATTTTTAACCGGACTGAAAAGTAAAAAAGTACTTTTCATGTTCGTGTTAACATCTTGACTAAAGTTTTCGAGCTCAAGCTTTGACTATGAGCAAACAAAAATAAATACACCAAATTCATAAGAAAAAATAAAAAAATTGATTTGTATTGTTACTGTTGACCAAAATATGTATAATTTTTGAATCAATGTCACTACATTTAAAACAAATGAACAACACTTGTGTGAAATACTATTACTTTTTACTCTTAAAGTACATTTTTAAACAAGTACTTAAATACTTTTACTTAAGTAGATTTTTTCATGTGATACTTTTACTTGAGTAACGTTTTACCTCTGTATCTGTACTTTTACTTAAGTAACAAAACAGAGTACTTCATCCACCACTGCCCACCAATAGACAGATCAGTTCTTCTGTGCCAAATGTGGTCACTTGTTCTGATGACTCCGCCTACGGCCCATGGGAGTCTCTCTGGCCCATTTACACTCTACTGTGTTTTTAAACTCCATA
>JACM01042874.1:0-12004 GCA_000787095.1 Periophthalmodon schlosseri | reverse complement strand
CTCAATTCCTTGACAAATAGTGCTGTGTGTGCCCAGCTGACAGCAGACTGACCTCTCTGTCCAGGCCAGCTGCGACTGTGACAATGTCTCCTGTCTCACTGTTGATGGTGAACATGTTTGGGATGGGACTGTGGGGGCTCTGGGACAGGATGCGGTAGCGGACCATGCCGTTGGCTGTGGTGGAGTCGTCAGCATCAGTGGCTGTCACCTGCATCACGGAGGAGCCTGTGGACAGAGCACTGCTTGGGCTTTGTCCAGTGCAGAGGCGCGCGGGCCTGCTCCTTCACTCTTTGTGGATCTGCTCTGGCCCAAAGACGGTGTGACCTCACCGCTCCAACACGTGGCAATGTTGTCACAATTAGACACTTTTTTTTTTTTTGTAAAATTCGATAATTATCAAAAGTGACTGGCTCGGTAAATGACTTAAAAACACCTGAGTCCAGAGTTTTTGCTTTCACACCTGATTTGTGTTTTCTGGTGGTGTCGCACTGCTTTGTGATCACAGTGGTTAATAGTTTGACCATTTATGAGAACAAAATCAATGTATTGTAATCACGCAGATCAAGGCAGCCTCTTTATAGACCACAGAGCAGCTGTTTGGTATAAACCACAGTCCTTATAATGTGACACTTGGGTTCAAACCAAGCCAGAAAGTCCAAAAGTTCAGAGCTAAAGTGAAATCCTCATACATAAACACTCATATAAAATATACTCATGGTTTTCCACTCAACCAATTCAAACTAGTTTCAACAAAGGTTCGGCCAATGACCTTTTTCTTTCAATCACAAACTACAGTGACATGTCTTTGGTTTAAAGTTTAAAACTTTACTTTAAAAGTTGTAAATTCTGAGATGGCCTCAGACTTTTCAGATATCTTTTCTGCTGTTCGAAGAAACGAATTTCAGAGTTTTTCCAGTGGCAGAGTCCATTTAGTAATGAGCTGTCCTGTGCCATTTCCAGCAGCCATTATTTCAGCCTTCAGTGCACCGTGGATGCCCTTAATGCTCCTGTGCGCTCTCCTATTTGTCTTAAAATCACAGATAAACACTGGCCTTTAAGGCAGACAGCTCAAAGGTTCAGAGAGAGCACAAGAGGCATGGATTCACATACAGATCTGGACTTTGAATCAAGAGGTTTTAGTGGAATACACGGCTGTGGTTAACTACAATAAACATAATTACTGTCCTTATTTAAAATACAACAAGGAATAATAATAATAATAATAATAATAATAATAAAACATTCCAAATATTCATTTTATTTAGTCTACATTTACATTAGTTTGAATATTTGTGAAAGGAGTAGCCTTAAAATTAGGTTTCAAATGTCAAAATTCAAAGTAATTTATACTATAATACTGGTTTCCTATTAACAAACTGGCATTATTTTTACCAGTAATGAGTAATCTAAATAATGACTCTTTCCTCTGCTGTAACGGCGTTATAGTTACTGTCAGTGTAACGGGGCTCGTTATTTTACTGTGAGTCTCAGCAGGTAACAAATCAGACTCAGCTCTCTCATCTCATTCAGAGGAGCTGCAAAGTTTTTTTCTTTGTTTTGGGAAGTAAACAAGACTGAGATGAGGGATTAAAGACAGTGAGTGGATACAAAAAAGATAGACTGTAACGGTAACCAATCAGAAGCAGCACTAGGCGACCGTTAAGACTTTCCTGGCATCTCATTGGTTTAACACTCGCAAGCGAGCGAATACTTGCTGTTTTCAACACAGCAGATCCTTGTGGAGTTTATGGATATACATCATTATTTGGGGACTCTTTGTGATGGGAAAACAAACACGACTGCAGCAGGACTGACACGTACATTTGGAGTTTACAGATCGCTAAAAAGACATGCGGCGATAGTGCACATAGCCCTCTGCTCACTGCTACTGATAAGTGCTGTTGATATAATATCTGTTTGGTGGTTCACCTCTGGTTTTACACGTGTATAAGCGTTGTCATGAAGCATGCACATGTTTGTAATGTTCCGATATCTGTGCATTTGATAAATGCTGCTTGGCCACAGTCTGCTGTGTAAAGAGTGCAGTAGTTTTCTCTGCGTTGTTGTGACTGTACAGTGGTGAGTCCATGTTGCTGCTTTTGAGCTCTGTGAAGGAGAATAGCCCATAAGGCTCCTCTGGGTGCATTTGGCGATTTGCAGGACAAATAAGGCTCATTATGGATCGTTTTTACTTGAAAAGCAGCTAGGGTGTATTTTTGAGGATCTTTTCTTTGTAATTTAATAGTTATTTTAACTGGTAATTAGTTACTTTCATCACTCAGTGATGCAGTTACTTTGAGGGAACTATAAGTAATTACTATTTTGAAGGTTCTTGTCCAACACTGAATATGACTGAACAAAAAAAAGTCTGTGTAATGCATATATATGAGATATATAGCTGAATATACAGGAGAGTACATTACATCTGATTACAGTTTCCGCAGTTTGATGGTGACAAGGAGCAAAGTACCAAACCATGGCAGATTTAACCTAACTGAATCTATGATTTCATAATAATACTCTGGTATCTCTTATTACCTTTTTTAGGCCTATATATTGCTGAACCAGACCAATGTACTCTTGCTCCAGCGTCGGCAGCAGTATTGATTTGCAGAGTTTGTCAGCGGGGCTCACTAATGCATGTGGGCAATTAGGAGCACTTTGTATTGGAAAGAGGAGAGATCGCCCCCCAGTCTCCGAGGGCTGTGTGAAAATGTCACTCTCCATCAGGCAGCCATTTACAGAGCACTGCTGTGGCCATGTGAATATGTCAGCTCCCCGCACAGAACAGCCAAACTCTTTGAAATGAGGAGCAGCCAGGAGAGCAGGGGACAGACGGTCACATGTGATGACATGGAAAAAGATCTTGTACTATTAGCTAGCTGTCATAGTCAAGAGTTATGTAATATCTAAAAGAATAAAAATGTATAGATTATGTAATGCATTGATTGGGGTTGTTAGAACGCCAAGCCTGAAAGATGGTTGCCTGGGATCCAACACACACCTTCAATACTTTACGAAGATGTGAGTCTGGTCATTGGTGAATCTCCCTGTTTTCATTTGGGTTTTCAAATGATTGACAAGGGGATTAGCCAATCGGGCACATGCATGGTCCATCCGTATTGGAAAAAAAAAAAAAGGGGAAAAAGCAGACGTGGGGAACAGACTGATATCAATCTGTACAAAAAACACAGAGAGATTATTCTGGATTTGACAGGCAAGGAAATAGTTAATTTTTCTGGCTTCTAATAAATGTATCTGACCCAAAAGCTGTACAGTATGGACAATGCATTTAAACAAATACATATATGTTTTAACAATGTATAATATAATACATAAAGAATTGCATTGCTTGTGGCATACTCTGAAAGTATTCTCTTTATAGCAACCACTGCACTAATAGTAACAGTAACAGGAATAATACTACTTTTATTTACAAGTTTGTTCAATTCCTTTTTTCTCCAGAAGTTATAATTACAAGAATTTTAGACTAAATTAGACTGTTGGCTGTCGGCATAAAGTGAGCGTGAATAGCACTGTTTCATGGTACATTTGCTAAGTCAGCATGCACGCAATAGGGGACAGATCATTTTCATTAGATGGTGGATGACTTATGATCATTGCTTTCCACATAAGAACACAATTGCCCATTCCTCAGGTATAGTAGCAGTAGGATTTAGCGCTTCCTCATGAACTGTCACAGCCATGGGTGTCTCTATTGCCGTAATGAGGTCTTGCTGGCACCATCCACCCTTAGAGCTTGAATGGGATAATAGTAGTCTCCTATTCTATTTCAAACCACTCAAACACTGGCAATAAAAAGAAACAAGAAAACGCAAATTACAAAGAAATAATCAGTGACATTGCAGATGGCTATGAGTAATTCTCGATCCATGATTAGATAATATGCAGGAGAGAAAGAGTTAATCTCAAAGCCTTTTTAATACGCCTCTAATTTCATCACTAATTCCAAATCCTAATTGCTTTTCCACCAAAACCGCTGGAGCTGAAAATGTGGCTGGGACGGCAGAGAGGGAGAGACTCCTATGACTGCAGCTGACTGGTGGGAGCTGTCCGCTATCCAAATGTTACCTTGCTACAGTCAACAAATGATTTCCAATTAGGTCATAGATGCACCAGTACACATGAGAAAATGCTGGAAAAACTTGAAATGGTGAACTTTACTGCAAAAAGAGCTTAAACGTGAAAGCCCAAGCAACAATTGACGTACATTTTTACAGAACATACATTTTACATATTCATTTTGATTGAATGAATTACATTTTAAAATTACAGATGGCAAATAACAAGCCGTGGCTGCCGTGCTTGCATTAATTAGGCTACCTTAAGTTTGGACTATTGCCCATTGCACATTTTCTTTTCTTAAGGTGTCCTTGTAAAATCTCTGTTTGGCATTGTAAAATCTGGATGCAATGCACTGTAGTGTTTTCGGAGAACACGCATATGGCATTGCTGGTGTAGGTTGCTTTTCCTATGTGTATGCTGCGCTGCTTTAGTGTAAATTGGGCGTAAGTGTCTAAAGTCAAAATGCCAGAATTAGCATTGTTCCATGATTTATCTGTCTGATTATACATCCAAATACTACAAAAACTAAAATCGAGCAATTGATTTTTGCATGAATAATTTTTTGACAACTACTTTATTTCATCAAGTCATATTTAAATACTGTATTTTTGTTGTTGCCTTCAGGCAGTCACAAAGAGTAAAATATCACTATGATGTACAACTATTTAAAACAGGGTACTCAGTTTGCATAAATACTACTGTTATTCGTTTTCTACATTTAAATTATGTGTAAAGAAAGTACATTTATAGTCTTTTACTGGGTTGTATTTATGAATCTCAAAGCTCCTCTTTACTTAGAATTTCTGCTTGATGAATGTTGCCTTTTTACTGCTCAAACAAATTGCCCTTGGAGATATTAAATCATTTGAATCTGAATCTTTCTTCATTTTTTCAAGTAAATTCCTTCAAAGTTATAATATGTGAAACTCTTTTGAGATACACTCTATATTTTTTCCTTTACAGAATTTGTTCAACTATGAAGCTGTTTCACAAAGGTTAACAGGTGATGTCTGGGTGTCTGGAAGGTTCAAACCAGGTCAGTCTTTGTCAGGGACATGATGCTTTTATTCTATTGGACGATTTCTGTGGGCCATATCCAGTAATAAGGCTTCACAGAGTGGCAGGCCCCTCACTGGGATCTAAAGGGCATGTCAGGTATACTGTGTGTCATTATGAACACACAACATCCATCACCTTACACGATTTAAAACACGCCAAAGATGAGCAGAATAGACAAAATTGTTCAAGTAAGATAAGGAAGAAAAATACTACTCAAGTAATAGTAAAACAAAGCTACATAGTTTGCTAGTACTTTTCTAAAAATACTATAAATATACAAAATATACTTATACTTTTTGCATAAACTCCTGTGCAGGTGATAGTGTTGTGCATAGACTGTATATATAAATGGACATAGCTAACACAATAGCTGCCGCATTCTAAATAGGAAGTGAGCATGGGCACGTTTCCGGCTCCATCGACTCACTTTACATTGAAAAATTGTCACCCTCTCTCTGTAACTGCTGCTGTGAGCCTCATGATTTTGATCTTAAAATGTTCGCATTAACCCGCTCTACATGATCCTGCTGTTTTTATTTTGCTATTTTATCCGTGAATCAAGATATGAACATTAATAACAGACAAATCACCTGCCTTCTTTCCCCGAGTTTGCCCCTGCTAGAGTTACCGACACGTTTGATTGACAGCGTTGCTAAGCGCTCATTACCTGCTAAAGTTGCGGTACAGGCGGGAAGGGGTGTTACCTTCAACAGCCTCACTCTGGATTGGCTCTTTGGTTGCTATGATACTCGTGATTGGAATTTCAGATATAGAACTCGGCTCCATAACTGCTCTAGCCTCAATGAGCTTCATTTGAGTGGAGCCGAACGCTATGGGTGACGTCACGCTCCCTTCGTCCACTTTTTTATACAGTCTATGGTCTTGTGAGTGCAGTTTGGGTCAGATACATAGAGATACATAATAGTTTTGAGAGCTTTGTCATCCCTTTTTAGTCGACGAATTGATTGGCAGGACTTGTTTTTAGTCAACCAGTAATTGCTTTAGTCGATAGTTAATTGCAATAAGTCAAGAGTTGTATCTGGGTGTTGATATTGTCATAGTAACACTAATTAATACATGTACAATAAAGGACTAACACATCATTATATGTTGACATTACATAATTACCTACTAACATTTTGAACTAGTCCATCAGAGAGAGAGAGAGAGAGAGAGAGAGAGAGAGAGATTCACTTCATTCACATTCAAGTACAGGGAAGTATTAACAATCTCTGGCACTTGGAATCTTGGACATGGCTTTACTTCAGTTACCTTTAATCTGAGTAGATCCTTTAGATAAGCCAGAACTCGATTCAACGATTTGGCCCTGCTGTCTGCTTCTTTGTGTACATCTGTTTGTGAATTATTGTGTCTATTATCTTTATTGTGTGGTTAAAGTTTTATTCCAGAGGGCTTGTTTGTAGCATGCCGCATAAGAAATCCTATTGAACTACAGACAATAGTTGAACAAAAGCACTGTGTAACAAGCATTGGAGACTAACAAAGCGTGTGTTTACATTGTGAGAAAGGAGCAGGAGTAATTATGTTTAGGAACAATAACTTTTTCTCCATGTTTCTACATTTATAAGACAGTACATTTATCTCCAAAAGCAAACAAAGCCTTGAGGATTGTTTGTGCATGGCCATGGGTGCACTAAAAAGGACAGATTACACATTCAAAGTTTGCTCGTTTGTTGTTTATCTACCAATCAGGCATATTAGAATAACCTCTAACGGTGGAAAATACATGTGTGATATGAATAGTTTCTGTTAGACTGGATTAGCCACTTCCCCCCAAGCACCCCTCACATGAAAAATACTGACCACAGGAGCTACGTTTGAATCAAGCCAAAGCCTACCCCTTAAAGTGCAAAATAGTTTGGGTGAAGAATGATATTTCTCTCGTACAAAATGTGGCTCAGTTACTGTATTAAATCTAAAATGGCTATAGTGCATGGCTCTACTTGACTTGATTTCTCTAAACTATGAACAGTTTCCATGATCTTAATTCTAACTTTTAATGCCATCCACTCACAATCCACATGAGCAAAACAGAGCATAAAAACTTACGGCTATTGATAAACCTCAGCCTTATCAAGATGGAGAAATAGAGTTATGGCAGAATGTTTTTCACGAGGATGGAATAAAAGTAATTCTCCATAACAGTTTTGCTTATGTGATACTCCAGTTGCTATTTCACTCATTTAGGTCAGATCTAACCCATTATTAAATGTGCATTATGTAACTCTGGTGGAGAATCTGTCACTTGCTTGTCACCATGGTCATGTTATTGCTTTACCTAGAATCTCCCACAGTAGGCCATTAAACTTAAATATTCTTAAATATATTATGTAGACAAGCAGGCGACTCCACCGGGCCTGATCATATGTTAGATCTGTGGAGAGGTGACCCTGCTCACAATAAGAAGTGTTTCAAAGTATTTTTTTAGCAATAAAATACAAGAGAGAGATATTACATGCCATACTGTGGAACATTTCTGACAAACCAATACCATCTCCATGGAGATAAGCAGGTAGTTGACCCTCTAACTGAAAAGTTACCTAGTGCCTTTAACATCTTATTGCAACTAGACCCTCAAGTTCACTACCTCATAAAAGTCTCCATTAGGTTGTGAGGCACATCCTTAAATGACTCTGTATTTCTACCTGACAACAATGACAGTGCTATAAGCTGGTGGGAAAAGGTTTGATGTGCGTGATAAGAAGTCTCCCTGTAGGCATGTTTGATGCTGTTCACAGCGTTACACAGTCCTGTGCTGTACGACTTCACAGCCTCTTTGATATGTGGATCTGAAACCTGTGATATACTGACAAGTCTGATCAGTGTGGGACGAGCACCGACTGTCATGAGGTGACAGAGATTAGGAGAGCCAGGGTCACATTCTGTTAGTGCTCGGTGGCTGGAATAAGGTGGCTGTACACAATTTTTTCCATGTAATTAAGCACAATTTTGCATTGCCCTATATATTGTAAAAACAAAATTATACCACGGTGTGCTGGCTGTATCTAATTATAAAGCATTTTTTCTGAGAATCAGGAAGCGTGCTGTTAGCAGTTGTTTTTAGCTTTACCATGATGGCAAAACTCCGCTGAGGCCTCTGAAAGTTGTGAAAAGCGCTTATAAACCCATCACAGTGAGTAATTAGTGCTTTAGGAATTTAAGGAAAAAGTTTGGACTGCTGCAAACCATTTGAAATTTTCAGACAGTAAAAAGTAAAACTTAAATGGGCACCTGTGAAATGGGTAAGAAATCTCTTCCTAGAAAGACACTGGCATTTTTGTGAATTTTTATTTGGGGTATGACTGCTGTTCCACAGTAGCTGAAGTGAGGTATATAGATTGCAAACTAATGGATTCAATCTTGTCTGTTTTTATGCTGGATAACTGCTGTACTGTAATTTTAGAAAACATTGCAGAAGGTAACAAAGGCAAATACGATCAGAAAACTGATAAAGACCTTCTACCCCATAGTCCGAGTAAGACTTGATGCAGAACACTTTTCTCAGAGTTCAGTAGTTGATATTATGTCGACTCCCGCTGTGAATCCTGAGCCTTGTTTTTTCCATGTTTATTTTAAGGACTCCTGGATTCTCATCTCCAGCTTCATCGTCACCATTTGTCTGTCAGCTTGTGTCTGTAACAGAACTATGTGCACTCACATTCATTGCATCCAAACACCATCATTATTTAATTCACTCGGTGGAAGCTACTTTTATTGGAATCTGGTTGTTCCAAAAACAAAAATAGTTCCCAGATTAGCATGTCCATTTTCAAATCTTGCTGACAACAAAACAACCTTAAGTCCTGCCACTTTGTTGGATGTGTTGACAAGCTAAAGCAATCGGTCATTTGGATATATTCAAGCTTGACCACAAAAGTACCAACTCTTGAGCCTTGACCTGAAGATGGATTGGCAGTTATTCTTGTTGCCTCACACTAAACAAGCAATTAGACTGGCACAGTTTGCTGCCATGTTTGTAATTAAAATCCATCTATTCATATAATGACACAGAACAACAAAAAGAGTTCCATTTCTGCATTGTGTTAGTTGCAAATGTTACCTGGCTGAAATAATGAAGCGCACTGCAATTAGACTCAACATGATCTAATATGTTGCCTGTTAATTGGTATCAGTTTTGTGTTTTTAGAGTGCAGTCAGCTAAAAGAAATTGTAAAAAGGGGGGGAAAAAAAATCACAGTTTTTTCTCTGTCTGTTCACCCTCGCTAATTAGAGCTTTTGGTACATACACTCACGCTTCACTGAGGAACATGGCTAGCATCTCGGCGTGCAAAATTCAAGCCTTTTTCTATATTGTTTACAAATCCCCTTGAGGTTTAAGTTTGCAGTTGGAACAATATGTGAAGACAAACACAAGTCCTCAGGGTTTGATTGTTAGAAGGAGTGGAGACATTTCACATTCAGCCCTCGTCTCTGCTGTTGTGTGTGTTTCCGTGCTTGGTGGAATCTGATAACAACGTGGCCAGAACAAGATGGTGGAACACGAAGATCTCATATGATATTTTGAACACTTAAATCTCTGTGAGACCTGATTTTGCCAAGATGAAAAATGTTTTGGAATCGACAACATATATAACTGAGGTACTGAAGTGAAAGCGCAAATCAGTGGTCCAAAAATGAATATACAATTTCTAAATATTACAACAATTTCTGAAATGTTTAAGTAGTGTTAGTGTAATTTAATTAACAAACAAAAGTAACAATGAGCACAAAGTGGTCATGGAGAACATTTCTGACAAACACAATAATATAAAGCCACTTTTTTTTTTAACTGCAGAGCACTTTTATCCTCTGACATTCCTCTGACACTATTTATTGTATTAATAAGTTTTGCAAAGCTTGCTAAGTGACTCATACCATAATAGCTGCGCTGTTGCCAGCCACAGCCCCTTCCAGCTTCAGCGCAGCATTTGACATTTGAGTTGTTGTAGGCTAGCAAACTGAAAACTTTCCCTTCATCAGATCCAAAATCACAAATTCGTCTCATTATCAGGTTTCCATGGCAACCACAAGGTTTTACCACATTTTGAACCACACACCACAACATCTAGCAGCAGAAATTACAAGAGGTCTTGATCCTTTTCTTCATTTCAATGTAACATGTCACTAATGACTAATTTATTCTTATTAATACATTGCAAAATAAGGAGGCCCCAAAAGACTTGCCAGAGCATTTGTAAGAGAAAAAAAAAGATATAATATATAATTATAATTTATTCACACAGATGTCACAGCGTAACTTTACAAAGACATCAGAGAAGCTGTGCTGATGTACCTGGTTTGGAGCCCTCGGCCACAGATCCGTTGTAGACCTGGTTCAGAAAGTCGGGCCGGTTGTCATTCATGTCAATGACATAGATGTACAGATCTATGGGGTTTTCCACCTGGTTTCCATTCATGTCTACTGCATGGGCTCGCAGCTGTGAACACAAAACAAAACTTTATTAGGATACTGAAAATAGACCAGTGTCACAGCACTGGACCACAAAGTACAAACACTTTTGTAACAATCAGGAGGGACATGAACAGACAGACAAAAAGGAGCGCAGCGCAATTTAATGCATAAGGATATGTGCTCAAACCTCGACAGGAGATGTACAGACATTAGCAGCGAGGAAGAGGCTTGGTGATGGGATGGAGGGGATGGAGAGGGCGAGAGAGGAGAGGAGAAAGAGCATTTTGAATGGCTTATGAATGGAGAGTCAATGGTCAGAGGTTGCGATTGGCTAACAGAGGCACATGGTCTTTCAGGTTGAATGCATGCTTCAACTTTATGACAACTCTGGAATATATACAGGTTATACAGGTATGGAATGTGCATGTTTTAAATATATCTTTAAAGTATATGTTTTTCATTAGCTCAACATCCCGTTTTTATTCAGTGGAGATGATTTCACTTTGGCCTTGCATACATATTCACACAAATCTTTACTTATCCCTGCTGCACTTGCTTCAGTGGTGCATTAAACATTACCATGCAGCTCAGGTTATATTTCAAATGGAAGATGTCAGTGTCCACCACCTCCACCACAGCTCATTGGTTTGATGGATACAAGACCCCATACACATGCTTCACACGGCACAACTTTGCTTCTGTTAATTGGCTGTTTTATTTGTTTTGGAAAATATCATGCTCCATGTCTGCCAATGGGGCACACAAATCTGATTCCTGGCACCGACCACCATGCCACCAAATGGGGGTAATGAATTGATCCAGTGTCACAAAAACAACACCTATTTTATTGCAGCCAGGGGTCCCAAAAAAATATCTGAGGTGCTGTGTTACAAGCTGCCCCACCCCCTCCCTATCCTTTCATTTCTTGCTGAGAAATAATGTTTGTCAGGGTTTGTTTTGACAAAGCAGCCATTTGGATGGATGTCTCTGACTGATGAGAGGTTCCTTGACACTGCTCTGTGTGAGAATACAGAGAGGAGAAAAAACATGGAGAGAGCTTTGTGCAAGCAAATGAGGGGTGGAAACACAAAGAGGAACATGGGGCTCGGGGGGAGAGCTGACTCAAGTAATCATCATCTACAGTGGGACGTCTTAATCTGTGTGCACGCTGCTGCTCTGTAACAACGGTCTCCAATGGTAACGCTCATTTTATGGCCAGAAAAGGCCAAGAGAAATTCCTCTAAAGATACAGTAACTCATGGCAGTTAGTGGTGTTCCATTAATTAAAAGGCTCTGGTTTATAGCCATCTGTAGATGTGCAAGACACTTCACCCGCATTTCTGAAGCTTATGAAGTCCTGAGTGAATGTAAGTAGTGTTATTGTAGGATATATTTTGGTAGATGAGTCTAACAATACTGCCCTCT
>KN474037.1:0-13479 GCA_000787095.1 Periophthalmodon schlosseri | reverse complement strand
CCTCTCTCTTCTCTCTCTTCACCCCCCCTCCTTTTTCTCACTTTCTCTCTCCCCCCACTCTCCTCTCTCTCATCTTTCTCTCCCCGCTTTCTTTCTTCTCCATTGTCTTAGCTCTGTCACTTTAAATATCCAGAGGACTCCCTTTGTTCCTGCTTTCTCTCTCTTTATTTCGCTCTCTCTCTCTCTCTCCCCTTCCCCCTCCTCTCCATTGTCTCTCTCCCTCTCTCCTCTCTCTCTCGGTCTCTCTCTCCCTCTCTCTGCTTTCTCTCACTTTTGCTCTCCCCCCTCTCTGCTTTCTCTCTTTTTTTCTCTCCCCCTCTCTCTCCATTGTCTCTCCCCATCTCCTCTCTCTCCGCCCCCCCTCCTCTCTCCTCTCTCTCACTTTCTCTGCCCCCCCTTCTTTTTCTCTCCCCTCTCTCTCTCTCCATTGTCTAAGCTCTGTGTCACTTTAAATCTCCAGACAGAGGACTCCCTTTGTCCCTGTTCTCTCTCTCTCTTTCTCTCTCTCTTTTTCTCTCCCCCCCCTTCCTCTCTCTCCATTGTTTCTCTCTCTTTCTCTCTGATCATGTCATGGTTTGGATCTGGTCCTAGTCCTGGTCTTGGTCCAGGATTTGGGACAGACCGCTGATGTGGACTCTGGACCAGAAGTGTCTCACTCTTTCTTTAGACAATATACTATGATTTTCCACATTAAATGTTAGTACTTTCTTTTCTGTTGCCATGTGGCCTTATATCTGTGTAATCCCTCAGTCGTCCAGGTAGGTTCCATAGTGCTCCATGGGCGTATACTAGTCCATGTGGTCTTATACTTGTTCTAAAGCTCTTCAGGACATTTAACAAACCTAATTATTCAAAGTCTCGTTGTATCAGATCAGAACCTTTTGATAGTCCCTTCTCATATTTTTGTTCTAAATGCGGCCGTTGTAGTGTGACTTGGCGTAGCATTGTTCCCAATAGGATTTTATTCAAACAGTGTCTTAAACTGTGTTGTCTCCAAACGGAAACACGAGGCTAATCTAGAGGAAGTGTGTCCTCGCAACGGAGCACGGCACTTCCTCTCACAGCTTGAGAATTTGACTACCAACCTCTGTCCTCACACATGCAAAGAACTGTTTTAACTTCAGATGTTGTGTGTTTAAATGGTTTCTGTCTAAGCTCATGCCACAGCTGATGGCCCAGAGCAGACTGTTGTAAGCAGGGCTCTTGGTTTAGTCCTGATTTAGTTATGGTTTAGTTCTGGTTTAGTGCTGATTTAGTCTTGGTTTAATCCTGGTTTAGTTCTGGTTTAATCCTGGTTTAGTCCTGGTTTAGTCCTGGTTTAAGCCTAGTTTAGTCCTGGTTTAGTTCTGGTTTAATCCTGGTTTAGTCCTGGTTTAGTCCTGGTTTAAGCCTAGTTTAGTCCTGGTTTAGTTCTGGTTTAATCCTGGTTTAGTGCTGGTTTAGTCCTGGCTTAATCCTAGTTTAGTTCTGGTTTAGTCCTGGTTTAATCTCATTGTGTAAAAAATCCATGTTTATTTCTTGTCCACAGTGCTCAAATCAGCCGTTGTGCTTACAAATTGTTTTGAGACAAACTCGGTGCAACAAAGGTTTCAAAACTCCTAAAAGTGTAATTTCAGATATGTACTTGTAAAATTACAAAGTTGTAAGCGTAAAATGATATTCTAAGTGTAAAATGATGTTTGTAAGTGTAAAATGATATTTGTAAACTTTTTGGAACAATTGCGCCTTCATATTTTTGTTGTCACGATAATGCTAACAACAACTAGCGAACACACACTTCCTGGACAATTGATACTTTGCAGTGACATCACGCTGGAAGGGTTCTACATGTATATCTATGGTGGAATGGTCAGCAGTTACCATAGAGACACAAAGCACACATTAGCAAACACTGCCCAAAAAGGTGAGAGTGACTAACTGAAAAACTGTTGGCTAATGCTAGCTAGATTTTGACTGTAATGTTATTTGAGAGGGACATGTTTAACAGCAAACATCAGCTCACCTGTTGTAGTTCAGATAAATCAGGTCTTTATGGTCAGATTGTGTTAAAATAAAGCTCAGATTAAAGTCTAATTTAAGAAACAGAGCTTAGGACAGAGCAGTGCCTACAGTTAGCGTCACACCCCCAGGGAATGTTGATGACATCATTAAAACACTTCATAATTAGAAGCAGACAGAACACAGTTAACTTGTATATCTGTACAGGGAAAGACACATTTTGCACAGATTTTTGGGACAAAGGCACAGCGTCTTGACATGAGCTAAATGTGAACTAAATGTGAACTAAATGTGAACTAAACTTGAACTAAACATGACCTAAACACAAACTAAACATGACCTAAACTTGAATTAAACTAGGTGATTTCCAAAATAGTTAAGCTGCTCTAATTGAAGTTTGAACACTCATCTCCTGAGGGTGTTTACTCAGAGTCAGATGGTTCTAGTGTGATTCACTGTTTACATCATCTCCTCTCGGCCTAACCCAAAAAGACCCCACATAGACCTGCTCTGGATCTGTTATAGACCTGCTCTGGACCTGCTCTGGACCTACTCTAGACCTGCTGTAGACCTCTTCTAGACCTGCTCTAGACCTGTTATAGAACTGTTATAGACCTGCTGTAGACCTCTTCTGGATCTGCTCTAGACCTGTTCTGGACCTGCTCTGGACCTGTTATAGACCTGCTGTAGACCTATTATAGACCTGTTATAGATGTGCTGTAGATCTGTTGTGGACCTGCTCTAGACCTGTTATAGACCTGCTGTAGACCTGCTGATATGGATGTGCCCTGGACCTCCTCTGGACCTGCCTTGGACCTGCTCTGGACCTCCTCTAGACCAGGGTCAGATCTGAGGAGAGGAAGTGGGTTTAGTCTCCGAGGAAGTGACTGGAGTAAATCAAATGTAATCCATTCTTCACAGTCGTTGATGAAAGAGAGATGCTGAATGAGTCTTGTCTAATCGTCAGTGATGTGGGAGGTCCACAGCCAGCCCTCTGTCAGCTGCAGCATGTGGTCTGGAGCCCTCTGCAGCGTGTGGTCCGGAGCCCAGTGTGGTCTGGAGCCTTCTGCAGCGTGTGGTCTGAGCCCTCTGTCAGTTGCAGCGTGTGGTGTGGAGCCCTTTGCAGCGTGTGGTGTGGAGCCCTCTGCAGTGTGTGGTCTGGAGCCCTCTGCCGTATGTGATCTGGAGCCCTTTGTGGTCTGGAGCCCTCTGCCGTATGTGATCTGAAGCCCTTTGTGGTCTGGAGCCCTTTGTGGTCTGGAGCCCTCTGCCGTATGTGATCTGAAGCCCTTTGTGGTCTGGAGCCCTTTGTGGTTTGGAGCCCTCTGCAGTGTGTGGTCTGAAGCCCTTTGTGGTCTGGAGCCCTTTGTGGTTTGGAGCCCTCTGCAATGTGTGGTGTGGAGCCCTGTGTGGTCTGGAGCCCTCTGCAGTGTGTGGTCTCAAGATCAATCAAAATGAGGAAAAACATCTTCATTTTTTTTTCTTTTTTTTTTTCCCATATTAACTGGAGTACAGACAAAAACAGACGCAGGACAATAATCGTATTTGTTTGCTGTAGAATACTTTGAAATACAGGGCCCAGCACCTGGAGACATGAACCCTCAACACACTGTGATAGTGTTGTCTAGACCAGTTTTGATATGCTTCTGTTGTAGGGAGTATTATACCTTTGATCTATCTATCCAAGACAAGCAGTTGTCAGACCCTTCATCACAGTGCACCTTAAGTTGATGTATAATCATTTTAAACCAGCCCTATTGTGCTTGTGTCTCTATAGTTCTAATCTCTGACACATGTGGATCATTATGTTATAATTTGCACGTTTTAAATCGTAATATTAATCTAAAACAACTTAATAAAAGAAACAAGTCTGCTGACTTGCCCAATGGGAGCTGACGTCGGCGTAAACGTCATCACAACAAAGTGCTGCATGCTGTCGGCGCCCCCTATAGATAGTTGCACTTCACACTAGCGAGCAGCCCATTTTTTTTCATCTGTACCAAAATGACTATGCGGCGCTACAGAATCCTACGAGTATCATCGATTAAGAAAATAAAACCGGAGAAGATAGTGTGCACGTCCCGGTGGGCGTGTATTGGTGGAGGTGAAAACGGGTAGATCGGCAAAATGGCGCCTTGAAAATAAGAGATTAAAGATTACTCAAACATAAATCACTCCAAATACAACTTCAGAGGCTCAATGAGAAGAAACAACTTGAACATGGTTAAAGATCTGAACAGAACAGTTTGAAGAACAGGGCAGATTTAAAACATGTTAGTCAGCTCTAAACTGCCTTGTGTGTTTCTGTTCGTCTTGGTGACCCAGAGCCACAGAAACCTGAGATGGGCCAAACCTCTGAAGCTCAGATGTATTAAAAGAACTGGACCAAGCACTGGCCCATCACATGTTTGATTAGTGACCTCTCCAGAGTTTTTACGTAAAACACAGTGCAGGTTTTCAGCTGACAGGGACCGCCAGCCTTCAGAAGGACATTACTGTTACAGATGACATCACAACTAGGCCTGTCGCCATAATCACTATATCAACTCAGCGTTCAATATGAAAGCTGGAACTATATATTTTTGGGGGTCAGAATTTGATGAAATTTAAGCTGTAAAAGTTTGAATAAATAACTTGTATGACTCATTACAGACACAAACTAACGACTAAAGGGTTTCATTCTGCTGTTTATGTATTCCAGCTCATGATGTATAGATTTAGAATAGTTTTTGTGGTTTAAATCTGCTCTTGGGTTTTTGTGTCAGTGGCATAATTAATCGTTTAATATTATCGTTTATCATCTATATTTACTTCAGCGATATGTGTATCTTCAGAGTATGTTGTCGTGTTGATGTGTCTTGTTGTAACACAGTGAGATCTTGGCTCAGTCACTAATAGAAATGATCAAGTTTAACATTTGTGAATTTACCTTTTGGAGATTACAGTATAATGTAATCAGTAGGGAAATCTGACCCTTGACCCTATCTGTAGTAAGACATCATCACATTCTAGAGGTATTGATCTTGATATTTTGATAATGACTTGGCAGGGTATTGGTAAGAATCGGTTCTCATGCAGAAATATTGATACTTGTTTTATATTTCTAAACTGTATTTTATTATTATTATTATTATTATTATTATTATTTCATTTCAAACTGGAGTGAAGCAGAAATAATGAAAGCCTCTCTATGCCCAGGTACAGTTATTTATAGTTCCTTTGCAGCTGATGTCTGAATCTAACGAGAGGCACTGTTCTGTCTGCAGCTCTGTTAGACTTTAATCTGAGCTTTGTTTAAACACAATCTGACCATAAAGAACTGACTTATCTGAGCTCCAACAGGTGAGCTGATTTGTGCTGTTTAACAAGTCCCTCTCAAATAACATTACAGTCACAAGCTAGCTAGCATTAGTCAACAGTTTTTTTCAGTTAGTCACTCTCACCACAGTTTTTCAATGTAAAGTGAACTGGAGTCATAGTCGAAGGAGCCGGAAGTGCGCCCATGCTCACTTCCTGTTTGTTAGCTGTGTCCATTTATGTTTACAGCCCATGGTATTGAGAGTAGAAGAGATTCAGTGCATTTTAATACCAAATCTGTTGGTATCAGATGAAATTAATGTCACAATTCCATGTCATAGTTTTAGTTTTAGTTTTACGAAACAGAAATCACTGGTTTTGCCCATCTCTCATATAAAGGCAATGTTACCAAATGCCCCAACACATACAACAATAACCACAGCCCCAAGGAAACTATTAGACACCATATTGAACCTCTTCAATCCAAAATGAACTTTATCTTATATATTATTTTAAGTCACACAACCTTTGTAAAGCCAGACCAGAGACTAGATTTAAATGTTACACAAATGTGGACACTTGTGAGTTTTAAGCCATGTTATAATGCTGTTCCCTGTGAGCTCCATGTTCTAATGCTGTTACCTCCTCAAAAACAGACCTGGAGTTGTGTTTTGTTTCATTCACACATGTTTGAATAACCCTTTATTATTAGTCTCTACATCTCCAAAGCTCAAAATGCTATGTTCCACCTTGTGATATCATGAAGTGGTAGTTTTCAAGTTAACAGCTCCTTTTACCTTTAGTTCAATAGAGATGGGCAATTCCAGAAGTGAAATTATCCAAATGATTTTAGTGAAGGTGTATGGCGTTTAAAAACACAGTGGAGCACTTCCTGTATTACCACATGACATCACAAGGTGGAACAGAGTGTTTTCAGTTTGAGAGAAGAACACGGCTTTGAGGTTCAGATCTGAATTTGTGTCTCTAGTCCAGGTCCAGAGTTATGTCCTGTGGGACAGAGGCAGCTGTGATCCACATAAACACAGTGTTACGGAAAACAGCACATTTACAGCAGGAGACTCTGAGGGTGAGACTGGTCCACTGTACACAGGCCCAGGGCCCGGTCTGTGATGATGTCATAGTCTCAGAGGGCGGGGCCTATGTAACACTGTTACTCTATATAATGCTACTACTACTGCTGCTACTACTACTACTACTGCTACTACTACTACTAGTACTGCTGCTACTACTACTACTACTGCTGCTGCCGCTACTACTACTACTACTACTACTACTACTACTACTACTACTACTACTACTACTATTATGGAGGAGATGTTTTATTTCTTGTATTTTTTCTTTGACATTATGGAGGAGATGTTTTAAGATGACGATTATAAGATTGAAGTTACAATTAAAAGTCATTTTTATTCTGGACCTTTGAGGATTTGAGTTTTTGTCCCTGGTGAGCCTCCGTAGCCATGAGCTCATTGTTCTGTGATGTGAACATGAGACGGAGCATGGGACAGTCAGGGGGTTCGAGTTCATCTCAGATCAACAGCTAGCTAACAGCTAGCTAACATGTTTATTTTACATTTAGCCATCCCCACATTTCAGACGCCTACAGCCTGCATTCAAATGTGCTCTTTTGTTTCTTTAGGATCAAAACTGGAAAGGGCCGTACATTCCAGATATCCAGATATTATTAGTACATTTATTTTACAGACACATTTTGTTTTTATTTTATACAAAAGTGAAAAGTTCATTTGTGAACAATAATGTAAAAAACACTTTTGGTCCTTGTTTGGATTTTAAAATATAGATAGAAGCCAGTATCGTTAATACAGGGCAGGTATCGGCTCTAAAAATCCATATCAGATTAGCTACGTGCTAACCAGCTACGTGCTAACTAATATCCATAACACAGGTGTTTTAAGTATAAAGTTTCACAAACAGACTTGAAATAAAAGTACAGGTCCTGTGTCATTAGAGCTGCCCTGAGCTTTACACTTTTAATTAAATTTTTTTTTCAGAAAGTTTATGGGAAAAATGAGTGAGAAATTTACTTCCAGAACGAGGGGGCGGTCCAGAACCAGGAGGACGATCCAAAACCAGGGGGACAGTTACTGTTGAGTCCATTAGACACAGGGCGCAATGAGGGAAAACTCTAAATTATACTACTATTACTACTATTACCATTACTATAACGTCATATCATGTTTAACCCACAGACCCACATCTCTCTCCTTCTCCTCCCTTTATCTCTCTCCCACTCCCTCTCTTCCTTTTACCCCTCCCCTCTCTCCCTTTTCCCTCTTCTCCCCCTCTTCTCTCTCTCTCGTCCTCCCTCTCGTTAGCCTGCATGTCAGTCCAGTTTATAAATAGCTGACAGATGAGGTGGATCGGGTTCTGGTTTGGCTCTCGAGGTTCAGACAAGTGGACATTTTGAGTTCACCCTTCTGTTCTAAAGTGACGCTGGAGATACACAACATCACTCATCAAAAATGTTAATCAAGTTATCAAGATAACCCTAACCCTAGCCCCTAATCCTAGCCCCTAACCCTAACCCTAGCCCCTAACCCTAGCCCCTAATCCTCGCCCTAGCCCCTAACCCTAGCCCCTAATCCTAACTCTAGCCACTAACTCTAGCCCTAGCCCCTAACCCTAGCTCCAAATCCTAGTCCTTAACCCTAGCCCCTAACCCTTCCCCTTGCCCCTAACCCTAGCCTCTAACCCTAACGATCATGGGATTTTTAAAATCATTTTGCTAATCGCCAATGGAGATGATACCCACTTTATCACATATCAATACTATTCTGATCAGTATCGATGTTGGATTATTTTTATTTTTTACACTTTTGTTTAGTTATAACTTTAACATTATTAAAGGCCCATGTAACTCTATTCTCTGATCTGTGTTCTAATGTTGTTTCCTCATCACAAACACACTTGGAGTTGTGTTTTGTTTCATTCATACATGTTTAACACACAAACCCTGCATATTTAGTCTGAGTTCTTCTCTCAAACACTCTGTTCCACCTTGTGATGTCATCAAGTGGTAATACAGGAAGTGCCCCACTGTGTTTTTAAACTCCATACATCTTCACTAGAATCACTTGGATAACTTCAGCCAAACGTTGAAGTTACAGCTATTGTTTTAGCCTCATTTAAACTGCTTCATTCCTCAATGGACCAGCAGATATTAAAGACTTTCTATGGACCACCTCGACTGAACAAAGGGTCAAGCAAATATATTTAAAGTAAAAGCAACAACTTAAGGTTATTGTAGAGTATTAGGAGTAAAGCAGTTCAAATGAGGCTAAAAAGTAGCTGTTAACTTTAAATCTACCGCTTGATGACATCACAAGGTGGAACAGAGCATTCTGAGGTTTAGATGTAGACACAGACTAATAATGAACAGCTACACAAATGTGTGTGAATGAAACAAAACAGAGCATTTTGAGCTTTGGAGATGTAGACAGACTAATAATAAAGAGTTACTCAAACATGTGAATGAAACAAAACTCCAGGTATGTTTTTGAGGAGGTAACAACATTATAACATGGAGCTCACAGGTAACAGCATTAGAACATGGAACTCACGAGAGTCAAGTTTCAAGTTTATGGTTTAATTTGAATACTGCATATTTAGCACATTTTCTATGTGTTGCTAAAACAACGTTATGATGTCATCATCGGGGTGCTGAGGTCGATCTGGAGGTTTTTAGGTCAGCGTGTTTGTGATGTAAATGTGACCACATATTGTACTGTCAGTATTCATCTGTATGTTGTTCTAGTTCATCTTTTGGGAACTAGAGACGCATTGACCTGATACTGGATCAGATATCGGCTCCAAGTATCGGTTCAGTTGATATCTTGTTGGACATAAACTGATGTAATGAGACTGTTTACAGATTGTAGTCACCCAGAAAGTCTCAGAATGTTTGAACTTTTATTTACACAAAGTTGTTCTGTCGGTACTTGAGAGATAAACAGATCCAGAACACATTTGGATCAGTTTTGTTTCATTTTATTTTAATTTAAATTAAATAAATGCTGTTTTAATTCAGTCTCTGCTCTGAGATCAGCAGAGACTCAAAGCCATAGTATCGAAATCAGTATCAGAACTGAAAAAGCTGGATCTCTGCATCTGTAATTATCGCTCTATAATGTAAATGTTTAACTGTGTATTGTCATAGTCTTTGGAGTATATTATTATTGTTGTTGTTGTTAGTTTGTATTGCTGGCTTTGTGGATGTGGGTCAGATCAGTCTCAGGAATATCAGGCATGTTCAGTCTATGCCCTCAGCTGCTGCTCTAAACTCTGTAGTTTATACAGACACATTGGGAACGCTGTCCCGAATCCTAGAGTTTGTACAAACACACCGGGAATGCCGTCCCGAATCCTAGAGTTTATACAGATACATTGGGAACGCCGTCCAAAATCCTAGAGTTTATACAGACACATCGGGAACGCCGTCCCGAATCCTAGAGTTTATATCAGCAGCAGGATTCATCACAATCCAAATCTCAATGGTAATGAGCAAACCACAAAGGCTTTCATTTTTGAAGTTCCATCATTTCCTCCATAAACAACTAAATCTCCTGTTTTATTCTGCATTAAGATGCTAGTCCTGTAGTTCAGATCTGTACAAACATGTTCTGAAATGCTTCTGTGTGTGAGATGCCCTCCTTGTGTGTCAGATGCCCTCCCTGTGTGTCAGATGCCCTCCCTGTGTGTCAGATGCCCTCCCTGTGTGTCAGATGCCCTCCCTGTGTGTCAGATGCCCTCCCTGTGTGTCAGATGCCCTCCCTGTGTCAGATGCCCTCCCCTCCATGGGGTCTTATTCTGCATAAAAACGTCTAACCCTGTAGTTTAGATCTGTACAAACATGTTCTGGTGTTAGTTTGTCAGTTCAGATTACTTCTCAGATATTTTTGTTGTTGTTTAAAAGAATGCACTTCCTCTCTGAAGTATTTCCTGTTTCAGTGTCAATGCAGAGACTCAAACTCAAGTCCGACCTCTGACCCTTACAGTGCTCTTACTCAAGTCCGACCCCTGACAACGCTCAAACTCAAGTCCGACCCCTGACCCTTACAATGCTCGAACTCAAGTCCGACCCCTGACCGTCCAACCCCTGACCCTGACAGCGCTCAAACTCAAGTCCGACCCCTGACCCTGACAAGGCTCAAACTCAAGTCTGACCCCTGACCATCCGACCCCTGACCCTGACAACGCTCAAACTCAAGTCCGACCCCTGACCCCGACAATGCTCAAACTCAAGTCTGACCCTGACAATGCTCAAACTCAAGTCCGACCTCTGACCCTGACAACACTCAAAATGACTTTACTGCTGTTCAAATAAAAATGTATTCTATAAAAAAACAGTTTGAGTTTGAATAGAACTCTGATTGGTTCAGTGTCATTCATCTAAAGATCTGTTTTCAGGCGTGTTTTTGACGAGGCAGCAGAAAGCTCAGAATAGCACCTCTTTAAACATGGCCTCATGACCTCACGACATCATGACCTCACGACCTCATGACCTCATGACCTCACAGCCTCATGACCTCACGACCTCATGACCTCACAGCCTCATGACATCATGACCTTCTGTTGCAGTGTTACGTATTACTTCCTGTTTGTTTCCCGCCAAATTCATTTCCTGTAAACGAAATCAAACATAGAATAAATATAGAATCAAACCATTGTGCAGTTTTATGTTCAGGGTCAGTGTGGAGGTCACCATGTTCTGGAATGAGAGGAGGAAGAGACGGAGGTAAAGGAGAGAGAGAGAGAGGAGAGTAGAGAAGAGAGAGAGAGGAAAGAGGAGAGAGAGAGGAAAAGAGGAGAGGGAGATAAAGAGGAGGGAAAGTGGAGAGCGAGGGAGGAAAGGAGAGAGAGAGAGAGAGAGAGGAAAATAGGAGAGATAAAGAGAGAGGAAAGAGGAGAGAGAGGGAGGCAAGAGGCAAGATAGGGAGGAAAAGAGGAGAGAGAGATAAAGAGGGAGGCAAGAGGAGAGAGAGGCAGGAAAGAGGAGAGATAGAGAGAAAGGAAAAGTGGAGCGAGAGAGGGGGTAGAGAGAGTAAAGAGGAGCAAGAGAGGAGAGAGGGAGGAAAAGAAGAGATGGAGATAAAGTGGGAGGAAAGAGGAAAGGGTGAGAGAGGGGATAGAGAGAGGAAAGAGACGAGAGAGAGAGGATAGAGAGAGGAGAGAGAGAGAGGAAAGAGGAGAGAGAGAGAGAGGGATAGGTAGAGTAAAGAGGAGAGAGGATAGAGGGAGGAGAGAGAAGAGAGAGAGGACAGAGAGAGGAAAGAGGAGAGAGAGAAAGGAAAAGAGGAGAGAGAGGATAGAACGAGGAGAGAAAGAAAGAAAGAGGGAGGAAAGAGGAGAGAGAGAGGGGATAAAGAGAGTAAAGAGGAGAGAGAGAGAGGATAAAGGGAGGAAAGAGGAGAGAGAGAGGGGATAAAGAGAGTAAAGAGGAGAGAGAGAGAGGATAGTGGGAGGAGAGAGGGGAAAGTGTGTTGTAGTGACGTGGTTTGTGTCTGGTCTAAATTAGAGGCAGAACAAACAGCTGAGTCACAGAGAGAAGAAGAGGGAGGAAAGTTTGTGTTTTTAGTAACTATGGTAACCGTCATGTTTATGGCCTCATGATCGTGTTAATCGGCCCTTGTGTTCTTGTGTCTTTTGTAGTTCTAATCTCGGACACAGTGGATCATGTTATCATTTTCACATATTGATTTATCCAGAAACATTGCTGTGTCCCAGGGCTCCGTATTTCTGACCAGTCTGACCAATAGAAATAGAAAGAGAAGGATGTATTCTCGTTTGTTTAGCCAAAAATACAGAAAAAACTGCTTGAAACTGACCACAACACAAAACTGAAGTCGCTCACATTAAACCCTGACCCACAAGAACCAAGTGTGAATGGACCGAGCGCATGATGATATTCTTAATTTTGAGCTATTTTCACAATTTCATTATTACCAACCAACCCGGCCCAATCCAGCCCACCCCAGACCGGCCCAGTCCAGCCCAGTCCGGCCCAGTCCAGCCTGGCCTACTCCAGCCCGGCCCAGCTCAGGACAGAAATATGGTTTTTACCCTGTTTTTCTTCATTGATCAGTTCTGAGTTTTGATTCAATTTGATGTTGTCTTATTAAAATCAAGTAAAAATGTCATCCAGTATTAATGCCTGAACATAAACATACAGACATACAGAATGAGACATACAGAACACCAAATTATAAAACAAATTACAGAACAAAGTTCCAAGTCTCGGACTGACCCTGGTTTTGATGAAATGCACAGAAGGATTTTTAAAAACATCTAATTCCAAGTCTGATTTATTAGTTAGACTTTTTTTCCAGCAGATTTTCAGTCAGATTTTGTTTACTCAAATACTAAGTAAGAATCCAGAATGGCCTCTGTGTATGACAACAACATAAAGCAAGAAATGTAAACCTGGCTCCATCTATATTAGAGCTTTAAATGTCCCAAAAAAGTTCAGTTTTGTCTCTTGTTCCATATAAACACCTCATTTTTATATGAAAACATCAGACGATGAAACACTTATATTTATATAAGGAAACCACAGCAGAAGTTTATTTATATATCTAAATATAAGATGTGTTCTTCCTCTTCACCTGCAACGTCTGATCTTAAAAACACCCGAGCTGACCACGGACCTATAGAAATGACTGAAACAGCCACAGATCTCGGATGAAACACTGGTCTCATTTGTAAACTTAAAACCCTCAAATACCCTGAATAGAAAGCCATTTTGCTGACAGGTGCGCTCCTGCTCCGCCTCTCCTGTCTCCTCCTGTTGAATGTGTAATTAGCATTCTGTTCACGCGTCTATGCTAACCGTGTGTGAACCGGGATTCTAATGAGTCCTAATGAACCGCAGTGCTAATGAAGACACTTGGGATTAGCAGGTTAGCTCGTGTGTGTTAGCTTATGTGTGTTTGCTCGTGCGTGTTAGTGGCTATGTTAGCATGTTAGCATCGCAGCTGTGAAGAACTGAGAAGACAGCTCTAAGTGAGTGTGAAACTGCAGAGGTAATGAAAGTCACGGCGAGTCTGGAGCATTTGGATCAGACGATGTTTTAGACGAGTTTATAGAGATTTTACTGGTGCAATGGTTTATGGTATCATATCTGTATACGTGTGTGTGTGTGTGTGT
>JACM01078148.1:0-14111 GCA_000787095.1 Periophthalmodon schlosseri | reverse complement strand
TTTTCATTTTTCATTTTTTTGTTTTTATTTATTTTTCCCCCATCTACATTCTCTATATCTTCTTTCCTCACTTATTATTAGAACTCTCGTCCGTTAACTTGTTGTCTGTCTTGCATTAAAAAAAAAAAAGAAACATAATCTAATCTAATCTGTCAACTGGACAAAACCCCCCCCCCAAAAAACGTCTTCACTCTTAAAACTTTTTGTCCTGTTGACAGATTTGAATTTTTCTTACACCTTTATTATTCGGCCCCACCCACTTTTTCTGTAAATGCAACTAAACCGTGCTCTCTTTGTAGGATTTGGGAAAAGTTTCGGCGCTAAAATACTATATAAAGTTGGTTGGTTTGTGTCAACTGTTCAATGTTTATGTGCAACAACAATTCAACACTGCACCGATTCTCACCGATACAAAATAATACAACCCAAATGACGATGGCGGCGCCCACGGCAACTTCCGGAATAAGGCGAATACGGGTCATTGTAAACAGCCTTTCCCTGCGCAGTACTCTGTGTTCTCACATAGTGCATTCCCGTGTGTGCGCTCCCTCCCGCTGCGGCTGCGTGCCTCTGTGTAAACGTCTTTAAGTTTGGGCAGGTGGAGGCTCCTGCAGGTGGAGGCCTCTGTCTGCCCCGCGCCGTCACAGTGTGGTGTTATGTCCGTTCCCAGTCTGTTCTCACGCCAGAGATCACGCTCAAAACACAGCTCCCCGACATCTGCCGTTCTCCGCAGTCACGCACAGCCGCAGCGTTTAACACACCTACCCTTTGAATTTACACACACTCATGTAAATACCACTTGTAGATGTGGTGTACACGGTCGACATTCCATATTCAGAATACGGCCCCAGACGTCTGTGTGGACTGTCTGATTTTACAACCTGTAGAGATTTAATACCGTTACTGTCCCACTGACTCACATCAGGTCATAAAGAACGTGGCATTTACCTTTTAGTACGACTTGTGTTGTTGTTTCAGCCGCGGGCTTAAAGATAACCGCAGATCATTCTCAGCTGTCAGCGGGTAAGTGTTATCTTTGGACAAAACATTTACAAACAAAGAGGTTAAGTTTGTGTTTGTGAGCACATTTTTGGTTGGATTGGCGAAAAATCTTAAGGAGGGGTTGTTTTACTTTACTTCTACGGGGTATTAGCTGCTAACGCATGACATATTTACTGTAGATCACCAAGTTTCGCTTTTTTTTTTTGACGCTCTGAGTCAAAAGTCCCTCCCCCTTCGCAGCGCTATCACATTACAATCAGCGTTAATGAAACTACTGCACATCACACCAGGTTTGTGAAGTTGTAGTGTACTGTTTTGTTTCATGTTTTTGTATTTTATGGAGATTTGTTTCATGTTTTTGTATATTTATGGAGAATTGTCGCATGGGAGCGTGGGTGACGTAGGCTTGTGGATAAATCTTACAGCTAACCATAACAAGGGTTTGAATAGGGCCCGGGAGAGATTGCTAAATTACTCAAACATGCTTGGATGACATAAAACCTCTTCAGTCATGTTTTTGATGACGGAACAACATTATAACATGGGAGAAAGCTCCAAAATGTTGATTTTGCATAATCCCCCCTCTTTAAGACTTCAAGCCAGTTATTGTTACCATGGTTGTAAGTTGCTGGCAAAGGACCAACTAGTTCTTGTTTATTATGTTTTACAATTAAATCAGAAAAGAAATGATCACGTCCATTGGTCATTTATAATGTTTGCATAATGGGGCCTTAAAGTGGCGCATCTTGACCTGTCCAGAGCGTGTGTTTTGTAAATGTTAAATGGTCATTGTCATGTTTTTATGTCGCGCTTTTCCACCTTCAAGTCACTCAAAGCGCTTTACATCAAGGAACCACTCACCCATTCACACACACATTCATACACCAGTGTACGCAGACACTGGGGCGAGGTGGGTTAAGTGTCTTGCCCAAGTACACAACGGCAGTGGGGCCTGGAGTCACACCGCCAACCTGCTGGAACCGATTAGAACAGCAGAGACAGTCAAACGGTTTATGTAACTTAAATTAAACACACTTTAAAGGTCCTATATTACACAAAATGTACTCTTGTTCGGGTTAATATATGTTCTAATGATGTTCCCTCCTCAAAAACATACCTGGAGTTGTGTTTTGTTTCATTCACACATGTTTGAGTAACACTTTATTATTAGGCTCGAGATTGTCATGAATTGTGATGTCATGAAGCGATAGTTTTCAAGTTAACCGCTAACTTCTACCTTTAGTTCGGTAGAGATCGGCAGTTCCGGGTCTGAAATCATCCAAATGATTCTGGTGAAGGTGTGTGGAGTTTAAAAACACAGTGAAGCACTTCCTGTATCACCACATGACATCACAAGGTGGAACAAAGTGTTTTCTGTTTGACTCAAAAGCCTAAATATGCAGGGTTTGTGTGTTAAACATGTGTGAATGAAGCAAAACACAACTCCAGGTCTGTTTGTGACGAGAAAACATTATAACATAGATCAGAAAACGGCGTAATATCGGCCCTTTAAGGCACTTTATTCAGGTGTAGTTTGCTCCTGTAGTAAGTGTTGTAAAAATAAAATACACAACAACCCGCTGTCACTCGTCTCATAGCTTTTAACACTGAGGCCGGTGCGAGGTTGTTGTGTGTTTAACAAATCCCTACTGCTGAATGAAGTCACTGAATGGTACATACCCATGTTGTTGTACACTCAGTGCTTTGGGGTGGGGTCTGTTTAAGTCCACAGCCATGAAAATAGTAACATCTCGGCTCAGCGTGGTCCTGCAGTAGTTACATAAGTCATGTTCCATTGTGTAACACTGTTTATTTAGTTTCCCCCAAATACTGCAGTTAGGAGGTGAATCTGCAGCGCGCACACAGCAGGTCCCAAAGGTGGAGCTGATGATGTGTTTTGTTGGCACCGAAGCCGGAACATGTTGGGAAACTCTCCAGGACTGTACAGAGAGAGGTACAGCTTGTTTTTATAGGGAGCAGTAAAAATATCATCAAAATCCATTTTTCTATTCAAGAAATTGTACATGAACACAAACCATCTGCTTTAAATGGTCATAAGTTTGTACTGTAATTGTACTTGGGACAGTCCACCTAGTAGTCAGGCTCTATATGCATTTTTGGCTTAGAAATACCCAAATTGTGGCAGTATTGTGGGACTTGCAGCGAGCAGTTGGAGTTGGACAGTATACTGTATTTGAATATCGTTTTGTTAATGTTTTGGAGTTTTGCTACAAAATTAGCAAAAAAAAACATTTAAGTTGGAAAAAAAGATGATGAACATAACAAAAGAAACATCAGGAAGCTTGTGGACCTGCATCTTGTTGGCGCAAATGTTGATATTGTGTATTTTGATTCCCTATACTCTTTTACAGTACTCTTTTGGTCATAACCTGAGCGACAGTAGCTCAGCTGGTAAAGTGTTTGTCCACTGATTCGAAGGTTACCAGTTTGAATCCTGCTCTCGGCATAAACATCACTGGTAGAGCGGTCAGATCATATACTGTGTATATATATGTGTGTGTGTGTGTGTGTGTGTGTGTGTGTGTATATATATATATATATATATATATATGCACATAGCTAACCTTCTAGCTGCCGCGTTCCAAACAGGAAGTGTTCATGGGCGCGCTTCCGGCTCCATTGACTCTGGCTCCAGTTCACTTTACATTGAGGAAACTGTGGCCCCTCTCTCTGTAACTGCTGCTGTCAGACTCGTCATTTTGGTCTTAAAATGTTCGTATTAACCCGCTCTACATGATCCTGATGTTTATATTTCGCAAATTTGTCCGTGATGCAAAATATGAACATTAATAAAAGACAAATCAGGCACCTTCTTTCCTCGAGGTCTCTCTCTCTAGCGTTAGCAACAGGTTTGATTGACGGCGTTGCTAAGCGCCCGCTCCCTGCTAAACCAGCGGTGCGGGCGGGAAAGAGCGTTACCTTAAACAGCCTCACTCTGGATTGGCTCTTTGGTTGCTATGATACTCATATTCGAAATTCCTCGGCTCCAAATTGGCCGCTATAACTGCTCTAGCCTCGATGAGCTTCATTTGACCAGAGCTGAACACTATGGGTGACCTCACAGTCACTTAGTCCACTTCTTTATACAGGCTATGGGTCAGATCCACTGACCCAGAGGTTGGCGGTGCAATTCCAGCTCCCACAGATGAATGCTGTTGTTGTGTCCTTGGGCAAGACACTTAACCCACCTCGCCCCAGTGCATGTGTACGCTGGTGTATGAATGTGTGTGTGAATGGGTGAGTGGTTCCTTGACGTAAAGCGCTATATAAAAATGTGACCTTTCTACCTTTTGAATTTGGAGTTTGGACCATTGTTCACAGGCCTATGTTGTATCAAGGCTTGTGAAACTATTCCTCATTTTCCAGTTGCAATGCTTCAGATTTCTAGCCATAATAACAGCCGCTGCCAGCCCGTGGTTACACAGTCGATTACTTAGCAACTAGCCATAGTTACAGGAAGTAAAAAAGTGTATCTCTGTGGGGTTTTACAAACACTCCAGCTCCTAGGCTTTCGATCGCGTTCAGACTCTCTGGTGTGGCCCTTGGCAGCCCTGAGAGGTCAGTGTTAAAAGCCAAGGGGAAATCGGCTCTGACAGAATGACAAGCTTCTCCGCTCTTCGGTGCTTACCATAAACTCATCTAATTGCTCTGGAGCCCAAACCCACAATAAGAAGTCATCCGCTGAGGCCCGGGGAGTGCAGCCTCCGGCAAATGTCCGGAAAATGGGAAAAAAGTGTTGAAAGGATTTATAAAGCGTTCACTATCAGGAAGTAGGAATGTTAAGATTATTTGGTTAATGAGTAATTGTGATTATTCAGTTCACAAACCATCATTCTTAAAGAGGGGGTATTTTAATTCTATGGGGTTTAAAGAGGAGGTATTTTACTTCTATGGCGTATTAACTGTAACACATATCATATTTAGATCACCATGTTTCCTTTTATTGTTTTGAAAATGCTATATTTGCCCAAAACAACGTATTAACATGTTTTATAAGTTTCACTTTAGTTTTTGACGCTCTGAGTCTCCCTTCCCTTTGCTCTCCGCGCTAAGTCACTCCCCCTTCAGAGCGCTATCACATTACAATCAGCTGCATCCCACTAATGAAACTACTGCACATCGCATCAGGTTTGTGAAGTTGTAGTGTACAGTTTTGTATCATGTTTTTGTATATTTATGGAGAATTGTCGTGTGGGAGCATGGGTGACGTAGGCTTGTGGGGGGAGCCTTGGACAGAATCTTACTGCTAACCATAAGGAGGGTTTGAATAGGGCCTGGGAGAGATCACTAGATTTCTCAAACATGCATGAATGACATATAAAACCTCTTCAGGCATGTTTTTGATGAGGGAACAACGTTATAACATGGGAGAAATCTAAAAAAAAAATCAATTTTGCGTAATACCCCCTCTTTAAGGTCCAGAAATCACCTAATGATCAGATTTATGTGATTAGCATGTGAACATAGCTACTGTATTTCAACTGATTTCTTTTGTTTTCAACCCTGTGTTCATCCTCAGTGTGATTATCCCAGTCTAACACATTATAATGTTTTATGCTATGACCTGGACGATATTATCATGAAGGATAGGTTTTACACACTCGTTCCTTCAAAACGGAGTCTCAGGATACTTGTATGATTAAGTAGGCCTGTCGTATACATGTCATGGATAGATTATATAGTACTGTGTTCTACAGCAGTGCAATAACTCAACTAGTGAACCCCGTCTAAGGACAGAAACTGCACAATGCTATCAATACTGACAACGCTGTACTCCAAGGAGATTGGAGAAAGAGCTCTGTATTGTTCTCAACTCAGACTGAACAGAAATGAACAGAAACATGTCTTCGGTTTAATGCGACACATGTGGAATGACCATAGACTGTATATATAAATGGACATAGCTAACTTGCTAGCGCCGCGTTCCAAATAGGAAGCGAGCATGTGCGCGTTTCCTGCTCCATCGACACTGGCTCCAATTCACATTCTATTGAAAAACGTTGCTTCTCGACACTGGCTCCAATTCACATTCTATTGAAAAACTGTTGCTTCTCTCTCTGTAACTGCTGCTGTCAGACTCGTCATTTTGGTCTTAAAATGTTTGTATTAACCTGCTCTACGTGAACCTGGTATTTTTATTTCACTATTGTGTCCGAAACTCAAGATATGAACATTAATAACAGACAAACCAGGTGCATTCTTTCCCCTAGGTCACTCCTGCTAGCGTTAGCAACAGGTTTGATTGACAGCATTGCTAAGCGCCCACTCCCTGCTAAACCAGCAGTGCGGACTTGAAGAGACATTACCAGTCACCAGTTACCAGTCTTTCTCCGGATTGGCTCTTTGGTTGCTATGATACTTGCAGTCGGAATTCCAAATATGGAACTTGACTCCAAATTGGCCCCTATAACTGCTCTAGCCTCGATGAGCTTCATTTGACTGGAGCCGAACGCTGTGGGTGACATCACACTCACTTAGTCCACTTCTTTATACAGTCTATGGGAGCAGCATTGTACTTCCCATTCTCTTTATAAATTAGCTACTAGTTTGACCTGCCACTATACTTCAATTCATTTCCCAGATAATTCTTATTCCCTGTTTGAATCTGAACCGTCGTCTGCTTCTGTGAGATTGTGTAACCTCATTGTATCTCCATGTGCGACTCAGACACTGAACGAGGAGCAGTCTGGCTGAGCGAACGCAGATCCCGGGAGCCTGATTCCACTGTTTCAGATAGGCCTTATTTAGTCTGTGTGGCCCTGTGGACACAAACACATAAACACACACACACGCACCAGAGTCTAGACAGATACACGGACAATATACATAAGAAACAGAAGCGAGTCCAGACGCAGATGTTCACACAGCATCGTTTATCCACGCTGTGCTTTGTGTAGGCTGCTGTCTGCTTCCTGTTGGCTCCGATCTGGGTTCTGTGACCAGTCATAACAGAAGTGAAGTCCCAATGTCCCTTAGGCGGATATTGATTGACCTTTTTACAAGATGGTGTGTTGGGTCAGGTGTGTGTGTACGTGCGGGTGCGTGTGTGTGTGTCTGAACGTGGAAAATTGTTGCAAATCTGATTCCAATGATCCAAAACCTGAGCAAAACACAATGAAATGCTAAGGGTTTCCATGTCATAATCTGTTGGAATGGAAGCCCTCCTGTATTAAAAACAATGGGACGCACGTATAAATTCAATCTAGATATTCACTAAAAAACGTGCACTGTGTAACTTTCCTGGAAAAGCTTAAACCGCCTGTTTGTTTGCATGGAGATGATATGACTTAGCTTGGAATATTCCACAATATGGCATTAAACATCTATCTACATCTACATCTCTTGTAAGTGGGATCCCCTCTCCACAGATCTGACTTGGAATTTGGCATCACCTGCTTGTCTCCATGTAGATAGATAGATGTTTACTGCCATATTGTGGAACATTCCAATCTAAGTCATATCATCTCCAGTCAGATCTGTGGAAAGGGGATCCCACTCACAGTAAGAATCCCAAGTATTTTTGAGCAATAAAAGTACTCATAATTTAATAAATGCAATATATTCATGTGTAATGGCCATAGACTGTATAAATTAACGGACATAGCTAACCCGCTAGCCGCCGCGACTCTGACTCTGGCTCCAGTTCACTAACTATTGAAAAGACTCGTCATTTGGTCTTAAAATGTTCGTATTAACCCGCTATTTTGTCCATAAATCAAGATATGAACATTAATAACAGACAAATCAGGCGCCTTCTTTCCCCGAGGTCGCTCCCGCTAGCGTTAGCAACGGGTTTGATCGACAGTGTTGCTAAGCGCCGCTCCCTGCTAAACCAGTAGTGCGAGCAGAAAGGGGCGTTACCTTCAACAGCCTCGCTCCGGATTGGTTCTTTAGTTGCTATGATACTCGCGGTCGCTTCATTTGACTGGAGCCGAACGCTGTGGGTTCAGAGTAGTAAAACTGGTTCACTCTGATAATTTTATAGCGCCACCGTTCACTCAAAGTATCTCTTGCATACCTCCATATTCACATATTCACATATCCGCACATGTCTCGCAGCTTAAAGTCCCTGTTTGACTCCCCATCTCCTCTTTTCAGCACAGCAAAATTAAAATCTTGGGAGAGCGTTTGACCGGTCGATCTGTGTCCTTTGTGGGAGCGTTATTCAAAATGTTCAGTGTTTGAATGAAGAGCTCTGCCACTGAACGTCTGCTATTATGAATACTAAACAGGCAGATGCATTGTGCCGCCTGCTCTGACATTTGCAGTAATGGGGGTTGCAGTATTGAGATGTAAACCACCATAGAGTTTATTAAGAAGTTAATCCCTGTGACCTTTGTAATGAAAATGGAGCTGGTAATGAACGGCCCTACAGAGATTCACTTGTGCGTGTTTGTTTGTACAGTTGGTGAATGCATGAGTGAAATCACACTCATATTTAAGTCATTTATTAAATACAGAAGTGACAAAACCTCAAAATATGTGCGTTTCTGACTCTGATATTATAGCTGTAAGTGTCCGCCAATACCTGATATCAACCGATACCAGTGCAAATGGCGAAAACAGCATTTATTTCCTTAAAACAAAAATAAAATAAGACAGAACTGATCGGGGCGACAGTAGTTCAGCTGGTAGAGTGTTTGTCCACTGATGCGAACGCTGACGGTTCATAAACATCATTGGTTGAGCGGTCAGATCCATTGACGCACAGGTTGGAGGTGCGATTCCAGCTCCCACAGATGAAAGACACTGAACCCGCCTCGCCCCCCGGTGTCTGTATGAATGTGTGTGTGAATGGCTGAGTGGTTCCTTGATGTAAAGTGCTTTGAGTGACTTGAAGGTGGAAAAGCGCTGTATAAAAGTGAGACCAAATGTGTTAAGTAGCTGTTGTCGTCCCTCAAGTAACGACAGAACAACTTTGTATGAATAAAAACAAATACAAATTCAAACATTATGAGAGTTTCTGGACCAACTATGACCAGTAAACAGCCTTATTACATCGATTTATATGTCCAACCAGGATATCGACTGACCCGATATTTGGAAGCCGATATCCGATCCAGCAAATGTTCGAGATGCAGTTCTTCCTAATTGTCGTGATATGCTTTGGTCTACAGTCCTCCTTCACTTCTCTTTTCCTCCCTCCTCTCTCCTTCCCTCTCTCCCTCTTTCTCTCTCCTTCTCCCCCTGTACCCTCGCCTCCCTTCTCTTCCTCTCCTCACTCTCTCTGTCCCCCCTCTCTCTCCTCCTGTCTCTCCCTCTCTCTGTAGAATCATGCAGTTTGGAGCAGAGTTCAAATTTTAGAGGGACAAATTGTAAATAGACATAAGAAAATCTAATCAATCATGTTCAGTCAATAAAAAGTAAAAAAAAGAGATTGTTCTCAAATATTTCCCAGCCCTAATCACAATCATGTCACATTCACACATGTGTTTAGAGGCGTCATAGAGATCTTATGGGAATGGTAAAAAGTCACACATGTACTTTATTTTCTGGACTATAAGTTGCACCAGCCAAAAAATGCATAATAATGAAGAAAAAACATATAAGTCACATTTTTTGGGTTAATTTATTTTACAAAATCTATTTTATCTTTAAAGGCAAGTTATAATAATAACAATAAAATAGAGAACAACAGGCTGAATAGCAGTACAGCACGCTAACGTAACACATTTATATTTATTCAGCTACATGAAGCATAGGCAACGAACTGAATACGTGTCTGGTATTTTAACATAAGATATTAACAGTTAATCAGACTAAAGCTAAAATACAAGCTAACAAGTTTACCAAACTCTCAATCTCACTCCAAATCACTAAATCCATTGAATTCTTCATCCTCGGTGTCGCTTCTGAACAACTCCGCCTGCTCCGGAGGTAGATGAAGCTCCACGTAGTAGATACTGGTACACAAGCCTAGAGCGCCCTTGCGGCGGTTGTCAGTGTGACAGTAGCAAAGATGTGAAATTATATATTTTAATAATTTCACATATAAGTCGCATCTGAGTATAAGTCACACCCCCGGCCAAACTATGAAGAAAATATGGAATATAGCACTTTTCCACCTTTAAAACACTCAAAGCGCTTTATTTCAAGGGACCACTCACCCATTCACACACACATTCATACACCAGTGTACGCAGACACTGGGCGCAAGGTGGGTTATTTGTCTTGCCCAAGGACACAACGACAGCATTCATGTGTGGGAGAGAAAATCGCACCGCCAACCTGTGGGTCAGTGGATGTGACCGCTCAACAAATGATGTTTGTTTATGTTGAGAGCGGGATTCAAACCACCAACCTTCCAATCAATGGGCAAACATTCTACCAGCTGAGTTCCTGTTGTCTTTTTTAATTTTCTGATACATGTCTGGTTTTATGTCAAGGCTTTGGGGACTTGCTCGAGTGTGGGAACAGTGTAATTGAATTAACAGAGTTTATGTTTGACAATTTGGCCTTGATTCAAATATGAGAAATTTTTTTTACTGGCTGTTTCCAGAGAGATATTGTTGAAGTGATATTACTCAGTGTTCCACCATCAACACGTTTTCTGCATGGCGTCATTCACTTTCCCCAGATGTCCTCCCTGTAATGGAGAACCGCAATCAACATCCACTCAGGTAGCCCCCGCTTTGACCCCTGACCCCTGCAGTTAAATCTATGGCTGTCTTCGTCATCGCTCTTTTCGCTCATCACCTCCGCCCACACCTCTGCAGCAGCCCTGTGTGTGTGTCTGTGTGTGTGTGTCTTTTTCGTCTATGTGTGTGTGTGTGTGTGTGTGTGTGTGTGTGTGTGTGTGTGTGTCTGTGTGTGTCTGTGTGTGTGTGTATGTGTCTGTGTCTGTGTGTCTGTGTGTGTGTCTGTCTGTCTGTGTATGTGCATGTGTATGTGTGTGTGTGTCTGTGTGTGTCTGTGTGTGTGTGTATGTGTCTGTGTCTGTGTGTCTGTGTGTGTGTCTGTCTGTCTGTGTATGTGCATGTGTGTGTGTGTGTGTGTCTGTGTGTGTCTGTGTGTGTGCCTGTATGTGTATGTGTGTGTGTGTGTGTGTGTGTGTGTGTGTGTGTGTCTGAGCGGTGACATCATCTCTCTCAGAGTCTCTCAGAGTCTCAGAGTCTCAGACTCTGTGGGTCCAGACTGTGTGTCCCTGTGTCCACATACCACTGCACTGTCCCGGCCGCCTCCAGAGCTGAGTCAGTGACCTGGATCTGCCAACACATTGTGGGCAAATGTGTGAACTAGAGATATGGGTTTTTTTTATGGCCAATGCCGATACCGATTGTTTAGAATCCAGAGAGCGATGGCCGAGGATTTAGTACAAACTCATCCACGACCTTGTCTTACTACAACCTGGATCAGAGAGCCGTGCAGTTATATTTTTTCACTACCTCTTTGGACTAAAATGTTCAAACCAAGCTGTATATTCAATATTGGCCGATAGCCAATGATTGAAAAAGTGCAAATATCAGTATATGGGATTTTTCATAGACGATGCCGATACCGATTGTTTAGAATCCAGAGCAGCCGATGGCCGATAAGATCTGCCGATATTTTGGGCCGATTTTGATTATTTTCCCCAAATTATGTCATTTAAATTTACTAGAAACTCACCCACAGCCCCTTTTTTACCTTAAACCTTATAAGACAGTGTTCAGATAAAGCTTATGTGTGTTCTTTAGGCAGCACAAAAACAAAAGGTTTTGGTAAAAAGTGCAAATATCGGCCTGATATATCAGCTAACAGATATATCTGTAGTGTGAACTCTGTACATTTAGTCCATAGACTGTATATATAAATGGACAAGCTAACCCGCTAGCCGCCGCGTTCCAAATAGAAAGTTAGCATGGGCGGCTTCCAGCTCCATCGACCGTCGCCCCTCTCTCTGTAACTGCTGCTGTCAGACTCGTCATTTTGGTCTTAAAATGTTATAATGGATTAAAATGGATTGGCTCTTTGGTTGCTATGATACTGGTGGTCGGAATTCCAAATATGGAACTTGACTCCCCCATAACTGCTCTAGCTCGATGAGCTTCATTTGACTGGAGCCGAACGCTGTGGGTCATGTCACACTCACTTAGTCCACTTCTTTATACAGACTGTGATTTAGTCCCAATCTTCTGTAAGAATAAGGAAAAAAAAATAAAAAAATTTATACCCAGATATAGTCAATTCTAAAACTAGTATCGAGACTGGACGCTCATTTGAACAAGTAGCTTTGCTAGTTACATAAACAGGACAAAACTGGACTTGTGTGGATAGTTTTAGAATGGTTTATATATCAGAACTGCTAGACCACGTGGTAAACTTAAACTTATTCTGATGTCACGTTCTAATATCGAGCAGCAATTAGAACTTTCTGTGTGTAACTGAGCGAAAGTGAGGGGCGATTCAAAATGGAAAGTTCTTTAAATGAAATTGACTTGATCGATTCTGCGGGGCTTTACACACATGTACAGAGGCACTTAGAGCGCCTGACCGTCATGACTGTATAGATCCTGTTGCTAGCGGCTACGACCTGCACCGGCTTCTGCTTCCTGCCATGTGACGTCGGGGGGAGAGGTCGAGAGGTCAGGCGGAGAGGAGCACACCCTTATTATAGGCCGTGGGCGTCTCACTATATACGACATACAAGTTATCAATGTGAACAAGTATGGAAAGGAATTTTATCCAAGCTTAGGAAGGATGTAATTAGTCAAATAGCTCCTCATGCGTGTAGAGCATTTTTCCAGGTTTGGGAATGGCACCATGTCCATGTCCTCAGTTTTCCACATAAATCCGCCTGAGCTCAGCGTAACTGACACACTTTCAATGTTTTCTTGGAAAAACTGCTGCCTGCTCAAATGGTGTTAACCAAACACCTGTTTCTGTGCAGGTAAGAGTTACAGCCTAAGTAATAAAACGGTCACAGGGAGAGCAAGGAGGGCGGAGTCGGGAACCAGGCGCTGCAGGTAGAACGTTGCCACGGTTTATTTAAGTCATGTGGCTCAAAATGGAAAATGATCAGGTCCATTTTTATGCAATTATAGATTTGATATAGTTTGAACATCGATGCCTTCAGTATTTCATAGTTTTACTTAAGACGTGTTTGCATCTTACACACTTCACTCATTAAAGGGCCAATATTATTGTCTGATCTCTGTCCTAATGTCGTTTCCTCATCACAGACAGACCTGGAGTTGTGTTTTGTTTCATTCACACATGTTTAACACACAAACCCTACAGATTTAGGCTGAGTTCTTCTCTCAAACCGAAAAACACTCTGTTCCACCTTGTGATGTCATGTGGTAATACGGAAGTGCTCCTGTTCCACCTTGTGATGTCATGTGGTAATACAGGAAGTGCTCCACTGTGTTCTTAAACTCGACCTTCACTAGAATCATTTGGATGATTTCAACCCTGGAATTGCGAGTCTCCACTGAACTAAAGGTAAAAGGAGCTGTTAACTTGAAAACTACCGCTTCATGACGTCACAAGGTGGAACAGAGCATTTTGAGCTTTGGAGATGTAGATTGGACTTGGGTTTAGAGAAATGTGTTCACTGTTATTGACCCATCCATCCTTGAGTCAGATCTTTTCTATCTTCCTCTAAATCTGCCTCTCATCTGGCAATAATCAGCGATATTAATGAACTGGCCTTTATCTGTTGGGACTGTGTTTTAGATGTTCATATCTGCAAACTGGAAGCAATGTGTTTTTGAAATGGAGTCGTTACGTAACTTCCCTTGACCTTTTGACCTATGAACCATCCATTATTTCTCCAATAACATCTAACTCCGGTCTTCACCTGATCTCGAGTTGCGTTACGTGAGAGCCGAGCCATAGATCAGTCTGCGGTGTTGACGCCGTGTTGCATAAACAGAGGTGAACACGCAGAGGCTCAGACGGAGATGAAATGAAAACCAATCTCTGAAATGTAGGTCTGACCATTCTGCTCCTCTCTCCTTCCATCCTTCCTTCAATCTTTCTCTTTCCTTCTCCCTCTCCCTTTCTCCCTCCATCTCTCCCTCCTTTCTCGCCACCCCCCTATTTTGCTTTCTCCCCCTTCACTCTCTTCATTTTTCTCTCTCTCCTCTTCTCTCCCTCGCTCCATC
>KN474036.1:3184-34646 GCA_000787095.1 Periophthalmodon schlosseri | reverse complement strand
TTTTTTTTTCCTTTTTTTTTTTGTTTTGTTTTGTTTATCTTCACTGGGTGAAAACTGAATACAAGTAGGCTCTTTAAAAAAACGAGTTGGGTTCCATAAACATGAATTTCTGATAATGGCAAGGCAAGGTAAAGCAAGTTTATTTGTATAGCACAAAGTAATTCAAAGCGCTTTACAGAATCAACGCCACAAAGAATGGATTGATGAGAATGTTTCGATGCAGAAAAGTCATTCATCATAGAGATGTCAAGTTCAGCAAAGCACTCCAAACCCATGTGAACAGTTATTTATGCCAGGGTGTTCAAGAAAAAAAAATCTTCTATATAATTTTGAACTGTCACTATCTTGTATGGCTGCACAGAGTGGTGCCCGCATCAACATCTCAGAAGGAAACTGCCCTGAGAGGATCGTCACCATCACCGGACCCACAGACGCCATCTTTAAAGCCTTTGCCATGATCGCTTACAAGTTTGAGGAGGTAAATATCTACCCTCTGAGAAAAAAAAACTGTCAGCCCAAACCTAATCTGTCTGAGGTGGGACAGAGATGTGCTGATGTGCCCTTGAGCAGGACATGACAGTGACCAGAGCAGAGGGTTGGTGCAGTATCAGCAGGATGGAGTACATGGGGACACTCTTCATTATCCTGTGTATATAGAGAGAACAGAGGGTGGGCAAAGGGCCAAAAGGAAGGCCTAGGCAAGGGCAGGTTGGAACAGACTCTGAACTCAATACAATGGATCTATCATATTTGCATACAAGCAGCAGTCATATAAATGTCAAACCTCTGCCATTATGAACTAAAGGGAGGCATTTATCACTGCACTAATTCTCCTTAAATACATTGTATTTCATGACAGCTGAGATCCCTCTAAACTCTTGCATAATTGTTCAATCGCAATTCATTTGTATTAAACTCTGGGGCAGAACTACTAGAAGCATCCCTAACTGCAGCAACAGACCCTCCAACCACCTTGTCTTGCTCATAGACACAACAACAGCTTGCTATTCCAATAGAGGAAACACACTTTAAAACTTCAGAATAGTGTGTAAAATGGGCTACTCTGCACCATATTTTATGATAATTAAGCCCCCCTGGTAGCGTGCTAATTTATACAAGATGAGCCGATGTTATGAAATGTGGTAGTTTATTAAATGAAGTAACATTAAAGTAACATTAAACAGCTGACAAAAATTTGTAAGAGCTTTTTGAAACTGTTTCATCACGTATCATCCCAAAACATAGGCAAAGTGGGTAAAATATATTCCTCCAGGGTAGGGTTGAACTAGCTAGCTCCAATTCGTGAGTGAAAACTCAACCCACTGCACCACTGTTCCCTCTTCAATAGAATATACCCATAACAAAGGTTATATACTGAATTTAAATAAATGTAATGTCTTTTGCTCTGTGCAGGATATCATCAACTCAATGAGCAACAGCCCGGCCACCAGTAAGCCCCCAGTGACTCTGCGTCTGGTGGTACCAGCCAGTCAGTGCGGCTCACTCATCGGCAAGGGGGGCTCCAAAATCAAGGAGATGAGAGAAGTACGTCCCAGTGTAACACTGTTGTGTTTTATCTACGGCATCTGAGAGTTCGCTAAATCCCCTGAACTTTGGAGGACACAGCGGAACACTAATACAGTATAATCTTGTCCCTGCATTTTTCCTGTAAACTTCAACAAAGGGATACTGAAACCGACACAGATTAATGACATACTGATGTTACAAGGTGTATTTTCCAAATATTATGTCAATTTAATAGTTTAATATGAAACATAAACATTTGCATTGTATGTACTTTGCAGTCTACCGGGGCGCAGGTGCAGGTGGCCGGGGACATGCTGCCTAACTCCACAGAGAGGGCCGTAACCATCTCGGGGGCCCCTGAAGCCATCATCCAGTGTGTCAAACAGATATGTGTGGTCATGCTCGAGGTAACGTCGGAAACCAACAAGAACTCTTCATATCAACATCACTTTCTAAATAAATTGAACATTATATATGTATATTATTATTCCAAATAGTGCTAGTGAGGTAACTGATAAAAGACGAAGTGTATGTGTGGTGGGGGACTCCTAATCCCTTCAAAGATCCAACAAACATCAGACATTTAAAAACCACAGATTCCATAATAACCTGTAACATTACATATATAAATGCTGCTGTTTGATTATTGTGAAGCATAAAAAAATTCTAAATGGTACAATGAACCAAACAATCAAAGGAGCTAACAGACATCATGGAGTACTTAGAAGGCCTGTACTTGATTGGTAGTCTCTGCATTAACTCTACTGAACTATCTACAGCCACCTCTTCACTGGGCCTTGATCTCGCCCCCAGCCCTGGACATTTGGACATTTGTCACATGATTGTAAGTTCACAGATACAGGCTGACGCTAACCTGTAAAGTCCTCCTTACCCAGTTGAAGTGGTGTTCCAGGTATTACTCGGGCCCAGCCTTCAGCATGTGCACACAGGAGCACTTTGTGAGGTGGCCTCCCTTTCCAGCACTGTTCGACTTTCTGTTCTAACACACTCTCTCCCCCACTCTTCTCCCCTCTGCCCCACCCACAGTCCCCACCCAAAGGTGCCACCATCCCGTACCGCCCCAAGCCTGCCTCCACCCCTGTCATTTTTTCAGGTGGCCAGGTAAGGGCAGATCCGCTGGCGGCGTCCACGGCAAACCTCAGCCTCTTACTGCAGCACCAGCCACTGCCTGTTAGTGTCACACCAGGTTCTACTCACCCCCATCCCTCACTGTCACCCCCACTGCCCCCTGGTTAGAACATGACATGGGTACTGCTGCCATCCATCAGGCCAGGACACCACTCAGACAAATGCCGTCAATATGAGGATTCATATACTTAGGTCTAGTGTCAATAAAGGTCATTTCATCAGCAAGAGAGATTGCAAGTTGAGTTATCAGAGTCATTATTTTAAAAATGTAAAAGAAAAAATGGCAGAATTTTGGTTTTTACTTGCTCTGAACACCTATCCACACCTTTAGCTTCAGGAAAACTGAGCAGGTGTGACTGACCCAAACCCCTCAGCCTTACGTTCCACCATGATTCACAGACAAAAGAGAACAACCTTGATCATAGTGCAAGTTCTGTAGCATGCACAAACTAAAACCAAGGATCAGAAGCTTTAGACTAAAAAAGAGGGACAGACAAGGCTTGTTCACTCTCAAATGCATGTAAGACATTTAACAACAAAGGTTTTCAACAGAAGCCCGATGTTCTGTGAAAGTAGGACACATTAGGTGAAACTCTAAAACACAAAGACTTGATGGTGATGGTGTCCAAACTGACAGGTAGATTTATAGCTCTGTTCTGACCTGTCTGCCCTTTATTAAACACACACAGCATCAATAGGTCAAAGCATATACTTCTTTAGAACTCTGTCCCACACCCTCCAGTCACACCCACTGTCACTGTCCTCAACTGTACTCAATTCAACTGGATCTGACTGATGAGTTGAATGTTGGATGCATGTCAATAATAAACTATATACTTGTTTTGGTTTTTTTTGTATTATATATATTTTTGTCTATGGTAAAGAGGAGTAAGAGATCACATTCTGAGATAGTGACGAGCAATATCAAAAAGTGTATATGGTGTTCGTATAAAGCCTATATCACGATATTGATTTCTTTATCATAATGTGTGCAATTAGTATCTTCAGGCAGATTTAACCAAAGGCTGACCTAATGGAGGAGTGGGAGGAGAAGTGGCACAATTTCATCTTAATAGCATGTCAACACTTCAATCAGTTTCCAACAGAGTTTTATCATCATATTGCTGGGCCCATGAGAACTAGAAAAAAAATCTGTCAATTTACTGCAGTCCCAATATTGCGCAATAAAGTTGAATTTGACAGCAAGGAAATTTCACAGCTCATATTGTGAGTCTGTGTAATCCCTCAGTCGTCCAGGTATGATCCATAGTAAACAAAAATTCAATTCTTTCAACTGGACAAAAAGTTTTTTTTAGAGGGAAGATGTTTCGCTACTCACCCAAGCCACTTTTTCAGTTCTTCTGAACTCTTCCCCACCCATTCTTGCAATTTGTCATTCAGGTGCTGTGTGCTTCCAGACTAAATGTTCAGCATGGTTGGAGGACATGATTAAAAGTATAGCACGACTGTTCACTCCAAGCCCTGTCATGTATGCTGTTGTGGTTCTCATAGTGAATAGGTGAATAAAGTGGGCCCTCAATGCCTTTAATACGCTACTTTCATTGCCAGAATGAGCAAGGGCTGTGGACAGTGAGAATAGTTTGTCTTTTGTATCATGATGGCCTTGTTGCTTTGCGTGTTCCTTATTGTAAAATGTGACAGAAGACCACATCTCACTAGCAAAACCAAAAGCACACTCACTATTGTGCAAAACTTTGATGTTGATGCATTTCGTCTCCCTCATATAAAAACTGGGACTATATTTGGGCATGAAAATAATATGATTAATAATAATAATCACGCTTCATGATGTCAAAACTGTGGTGGCACATGTCGTTTTGTGATGAAAACCAAATCCTCCACTCCTCTTTACATTAGCGTTCAGTTGACAATAGTGCATATTGCGCTCATACCTAATATTTAATTCATTCACTCAAACAGTCTTTTCTTTTCTATTCTTTACAGGCATACACTATCCAGGGACAGTACGCCATCCCTCATCCTGATGTGAGTGCCCCCTAAAGGCTGCCCTCCCCAGCTCCACCTTTCTCTGAGACAGGCCTACATCTATACTCCCTTATTAATATTAACTTATAATATTAATACAGCAATGTTTCTAATATGTATCTTCTATCTCTTGCCTCCCTTCCCTGTTCAATTCTCATGGGACTTAGACAATCTACACCGTATTTTGAGACTAAGTCAACAATTGCAGAAATCCAGAGTACTTGCTCTATCCAAACAACCCTTTCATATGTATATGATCTTGACCTTGCCTTTGGGTTTATAGGATCAATACTACTGTACACACGGGAGGATTACAGCCATGTATAATATCTGTTAAGCCCTTGAACAATGTTCTCATGTTCTTTATGGCCCCTAATTTAAAGGATATCATCATCAGAACCCATTCAAACTACAAAGAAAGCAACAATAAGACCTGATTGTGCTTTAAGCGGAACACCATATATCTGCTGAAATGCAATAGCATCAGTAGACCATTGTCAGTACAGATGTTGAGGAGTAAATTGGGTGTAGAAATGTCAGGTAGCCTGCTAACTACTGTCAAGTCCTCTATGAGTGCCTTCTCTCAGCTCTCTCTGACTTCGTCCTGTGTTGTACTTTTCCTAGTCCACTCTTTACTGTTGTAGTAACTGGACAGTGTCTCTATATCTGTGGATGAATAGATGAGTGCTTTTGTGACTGGGTGGATGTGTTTGAGTTTTTAACAATCTGGACCTTATAGCTCTGCTGTCCTCCTCCTCCCCCCCTCAGCAGTTGAGCAAGCTCCACCAGTTGGCTATGCAGCAAACCCCCTTTACCCCCCTCGGACAGACCACCCCTGCCTTCCCCGGTACGTACCCACCCACACTCGTCCTGTACCAAAGCTCCTGTCTGGACCTTACACAGCACACTCTCTCTGTCCTCTCTACTGTGGTAGACATGGCCTGCTGGTGGTCTGCTCTGGCTAATGTTGAGGTTTCTGCTGTCATTTGCTCATCTTGTTTCCTCTTTTTAATTAAAACCTATGGAAGAGCTTTGGCACAAGTTAAAGCCCCATTTTCAGTACATTATGTTGCGGGTCAGTTGGTACTTCTAAGCCACTGTTGTGTGAAAATAATTGTCCAAGTGGCTTAATAATTCAGTGTGTTTCCATCACTCCTCAGTCATAGTTGCTGTATTCTGTGCCTACATGTTACAGCCCATCATAACAGCACACCACACAAGCAGCAAAACTGCTGTGCAGCTGTAAATTAACCAGGAGACCTAATACAGTACTACTACTGTCTCATTATTGGCTGGAGAGGTCAAGAGTTTAATTTACTTTGAGCCAAAATCCTGAATATCAAAATGTGTAGTCACATGCAAACACAAAAAAGTCACACAACTGAAACATAATAAACGGGCCCTATCAAACCGTGCTGCACTGACCCAGTTTATACCACTGAAAGGACACAACTAATCCTGTAGATCTTGTGCACAAAGTGTCATGGATTATAGGTGATGAGTGCATTTGTACCAATCTCTGTTCTCCCTGTTGTGTGTTCCCATCTGCAGCAGCAGGTCTGGATGCCAGTAACCAGGCCAGTACTCATGAACTCACCATTCCCAATGATGTGAGTACATTTTGCAGCACATCTGCTTCAATCCCAATCCCAAGAATATAATATAGGAATAGGAGGTAATTAATGGAGAAATAATGTAAAATATTTCATAATAGCAATTGTGTTTGTTTTTGTTCGCTATTATGTATCAGCTAAAATAATGTTTCTGTCTGACTTGACTAACAGGTTCTCAGTCAGAAATGTGGTTGTGTGTGTTCATGCTGTTTTATCTAAGTGGCACCTCCATATTCTTCCCAGCTAATAGGCTGCATAATCGGACGCCAGGGAACCAAAATCAACGAGATCCGTCAGATGTCTGGGGCACAGATCAAAATTGCTAATGCTATGGAAGGGTCATCGGAGCGCCAGATCACCATCACAGGGACCCCCGCTAACATCAGCCTGGCCCAGTACCTCATCAATGCAAGGTGTGCACTCACTTCAGAAGAATATTACAAACCTGAACACAGTATACTATAGGGTCCCTTCGGGACTGTAACTTGGCACAAGCCTGCCTGATATATCTGTGCTATTTTTTAAGTAAAAGTAAAACTTTTTGGTACACCTAAAAATGCCCCGTTTTCAGAAGTACTGCTTCACTTCCACTGTAACTCTAAAAATAAGCATTTGTACATTTTTGACTAAACTATGTTGCCGTAGGTTCCGAGATGTTGCAGCCATGTGGAATGACCCATCTTCCATGACAACATCATAAGCTCCCTGTCTGGCTTCTCTGTTTGGCCCTTTCATTATCGACCAGCGCGCTCCTGACTACGCCCTCTGGACTCTGACTGCGGTTCTTTGGATACCTGACCCCCTCCCTCCCTGGCACCTCCCTGACCAGGACAGGCTGGGCGTCAGCATTTCCAGAACTGCAAAAATACCATTATTTATGTCGAAGTTCTCTGTTGATTAGGTTTGTAGCAAATTGTTGAAGCATGTTGAATGTTTATAGGAACAACTTGTGTTTGCGTTCTTCTAATGCCTCCATCTTTTCTCTGTCAGTGCTGCGTATTTGTTTTCTAAAATAGTAAAGTACCAAACTTGTAGAAAATAGTTTTGCATCTTTCAGCTGCTCAGTGATGCTATCGGCAAGTGTGGTGGGATGTAGCTAAATTAACACATTTTTGTAACTATATTTTTAAAAATTATATTTTGATGATTTGATTGCTCTGCTTTTGTCCTAATTTGCATTTACCCATTACTGTTTGCTGCATCACATGACCCTGTTCAGCCAATGGTATCACACCTAGAGCTTCCCATATTATTTCTAAAATTCTTCTACTGCATGTTGAGTGTTGTACAGTGAGTATTTGTTCAGTGAACTTGTGAACCTATTATGATTATTATAATATATCTGTGCTCCTGTTCTTTTCCACATACTTTTTCAGCCATTTCAGCCATTCACGTCTAGTCCTGCTCCCTGCTTAAACAAAAAGCTTTCCGACATAGCCACCCCTATTGACTAATAGTATATAGATGCATGAATGGGAATTAGTGAAAATCAGTGGCAAAAACACTGTATGCATACAAATGCAATGATTGTTTAACAACTTCTACTCTTTGTTTTGTACAAGACTATTGTGACGTAGCACATTAGTCAACTACGCGGCGCTCATGCAATAGACTATTGAACACTTTACTCTGGACTTCCTCTGATGTGGGAAGATTTATTTGGACTGAAAAGCCAAAAGGTGCCTCCAAAAGTTTCAGCTATCTCATCTTAGCAGAAGAAGTATGAAGTGAGGTAGAAAGCTGATCTCATTGGATGGTGCCCGGAGGTTTTTGGGGGCCAAGAATGTTCAGGGGTTCAGGGGGGACCAGCGGGGCTTGGGCGGACGTGACCACTCAGTCTCTTTTCAAGATTGTTCATCTTGTCTTTTTTTTTTTGTTTTGTTTTTTTCATCGGATGCTTTAGGTTTGAATGTCTTTATATTGTCATTATTATTATGTATATTTTATTTAAAAAATAATGGGGACTTTTGGAGTATGTATTTATTTATGCTCTTGTGATGCACATAACTATGTATGGAAGTGACTTTCTCTCATTCAAGGGAAAACTGCTTATTTGTTGTGTTTGTTGACTTTAGGCCGAGTTTCTCAAAACGGCAACCTGAGAAGTAAGCTAAATAGGTAAGGGAATTAAATATACCTATAGCTCTATGGCCAAAAAAAAGAACCACAAAATGATTTTGTTAATGTTTTCTAATTTTTATAATTAGCCACTACATAGATATGGCTAATTTGTAACAACAAAACATAGGGGTACATCAAAAACAGTGTGGCTTTTGAGAAACTCACAGTCAATCGTTTAAGATAATTAAATATGTCAAAAAATTGTATTAATTTGATTGCTGTGGCGGAATTGTGCTTCCATGCTTTGCTTGTTGGTAAACTACATGTTATTTGAGAGAAAAGTATGCTAATATTTTCGACACTCTTGAGGATGTTCTTGTTGTCAAGCTACATTGATAACAAAGCAAACAAACTAATGGCGTCTTGCTAATAGTTGCTAATAGGTATGCAACCAAAACAACCGACAAATCACTTGCAGCAGTATTTAGTCAAGAATGCATATTAATTTACACTATATTGTGTATATTTTATCACTATTTTGATTAGATGTTAGAGTTCTCTACATCCTCAAGAGTTTTAAGGCTTTTAGCACGTTGTGAACCATGGACATGTCTGCTTCCAAGTGGTGAGTAACGCGTGCATTATCGTGAATACTGTTGAAACCAACTGCAACTAATGCAATAATAAGTGCAATGTGCAATTCATTTTCATTTTACATTTACACTGTGGCAGGAAAAGATCAGAATGACTTCTGTTCGAGAGCAATGCCATTTTGAAAAAAGTGAAGATCTTTGTAACTATTTTGATGAATTTCTTTGCTCTGTGCAGATGTACATTAATTGTGAGTAATGACATAGGATTTCATTTCAAGGTGTTGCTAAGTATACAATTAATAAAGTTTAATTTTGCTTTCTGTGACGTCCTCTCCTGTTTTGTATTTGACAACACATCACAGTATACAATCCCCAGGAGAATTTTTGATTGCGTTTGAATTGGACTTCTTAGCATACAGCTAAATGAGCACGCTAATTAGACAGAACAGGGTTTAATGAGAATGTAATCTATTCTCATCTTCAGGAGGATATTTGATTGTGTTTTCATTTGAACAACAAACAGATCTGATATGAAGAATATTGGCATTGTATGTAATTACATCTGCAAACAATAAATGTGAGTCCATCAGAGAAGAATCTTATGTAGAAAGTATGTCATAAATGTAAAAGTTCTTAGTGAGTAAGTAGGCTAACACTGCAATAAAAAGTGATAGCGATTATGCAAGCAAACTGAAGCTGTAGCCAGAAGCTCACAGTCAACTGCAGAAATAAGTACGATTCAGCACAAAAGTAGTTACAAAATGCATGCTATAATATGGATTACTTTGAAAAAAAAAAAAAAAAAAAAATCAAGCTAAGCGTATGTGTTTCTATTTAAAGGTCCTATATTACACAAACTTGACTCTAGTAAACTTTAAGCCATGTTATAGTGTTGTTACCTCCTCAAAAAATATACCTGGAATTATGTTTTGTTTCATTCACACATGTCCGAGTAACCCGTTATTATTAGTTTGTCTACATCTACAAAGCTCAAAATGCTCTGTTTCACCTTGTTATGTGTCATGTAGTGGTAGTTTTCAAGTTAACAGCTCCTTTAACCTTTTGTGTAGTAGAGATTGGTAATTCCAGGGCTGAAATCATCCAAATAATTCTAGTCAAGGTCTATGGAGTTTAAAAACAATGTGAAGCACTTCCTGTATTACCACAAGACACCACAAGACATCACAAGGTGGAGTGTTTTCTGTTTGAGAGAAGAACTCAGCGTAAATATGCAGTATTTGTGTGTTAAATGTGTAAATGAAACGAAACACAGCTCCAGGTATGTTTTTCATGAGGAAACAACAGTATAACATAGATCAGAAAATAGTGTAACATGGGCCCTCTAAAGTAAAACTGAACTTGGGGGTGCAGTATTAAATGAACATTGTGACCCCTGAGAGATGGTGCGGAGAAGATACTTTCATGTACTTTTCAATGAAATGTGACCAGGCCTGACCAGTGTTTTGGATGATTTGACAATGTTGGGAGAAATTGAAAAAAACTTTGGCTTTCTGAATGCCGTGCTTTATTCCTGCGTTTGTAACACCTTAGCATTTGTATTTCTTAAAGCAATAACATCAACGACAACACATGCTCTTTGGCATTCATGTTCACTTTCACATTTCTTTTGAATAAGGATAAGGTGCCCGAAGACCTCTGCAGACAACAGTAAAGGGAGCCATTTCGTACATCTATCACAACAAGGCAATTTTAGTGCTGAAATTATCAAGAGCAAAAAAGTATGACTATAAACACACAAGCACCTTCTGGTTTGAATTGCTTGAAGTGTAAATAATGCGACAGGTTCAGGACTATTTTGATGGGGAGATATCACACCATAGTCAAAAACTCAAAACAGAGGGTATGCTAGACCAGAGATGGGGCTGCTTCAAAAGAAAACTACAAAAATCTATGACATTGTTCAAAAGTGCACTTGTTCATAAAACAGACAGAGGAACAGACATGAAGAAAGACTTATACTACGCTGAAAAGATCTCAAAAGCCTGAGTGGTGCAGAGTTAGTACAGACCATCTAAAAAAAATTGCAGCAATTTTGTCTGAATAATGCACAATGGAAGGACTCTCATTTCCTCCTCTGAAATAAAGTGCATTTGTCTGGCAAAAAGCTAACAAAAGTAGCATCAAATATTTATCAAATAATTAAAGTTATTATGAAAATTATTAAGTAATACCCCACTGAATCAGAAATGAGTGAACGCGCATGTATCATTTAAACATCAAAGAGCTGAAACCCTTTTGCATATATACCCAAAAAGCATGTTCATAGAAGTCACAAAATTGGTACTTTTTAGAGAGGGTTGCTGCTAGTATGCTCTGAAGGGACAATCTGTGGTCCTGAGTCAATGAAGGTTTGAAGTTTAGGAACAGAGATATGATTAAAGGTTAAGGTTAAGAAGATGTTTAAGTGAAGTGCACTACCTTTGAACTGTGGAAGTAGGACAAGACCCCGTACAAATACAGGGTAGGAAATTAGGACTCTATCCAAAGTTGTATCTAACATAAAGCTTAAAGCCAAAACTGAAAAGGTCGCATGCTCTCAAAAAGGTGAAATACTTCCATCAGTGACCTCAGAGACAGTTTCCAAAGCCAAAATTCAAACTGCCTTTGTCTCTCTAAATGTGTCCTGCATGAACCTTAGCACAGAGGACTTTAGCACAGAGGACTTTAGCGAGTGTGCTCTCAATTTACCTTCAATACAAATCCCAACGAGGCATCCAAAAGCTAAAGTCTGCTGCTGGCATGGACTTAGCATTGGAGCGTGTCCATTCTACCACTCAGCACAGCTCTGATATGCTTACACAACCTTCTCCAGAATACAGCCATCCGGGAGAGACGTCTTAAGAACATGCATGTCTTATTGCTGGTCTTGTGAAAATGGTATGTTGCTTTTACAGAAGGGAATAATGGTAAAGGTGAATGTACTCTTCAGAAACTGCATTTACTCCATAAGGTCTGAGCTGAAAAAACAGAATCTACAACATGGGTTAGAGATGAGATGGAATTTTAACATATCTGTCACTCTAAACAATTGTCATAAATGTACAGTATATGTAAAAAAAAATATTCTGATCTATTTTCAAAAATAAGAACATTTCTGCAGTACAGTGGTGAAATAACGTAGCAGTGATTTGAAGCAGCGTACACCTGAACACCTTATGTTAGTATTACATATTTTTTTATAACTTCAGCTTGTGGTCCTAAAGAAGCAGGCTCACCACTCTGCAAGTCAGCAAACTGACAACATGATGTCCCACTGACTCCTTGGCAGGTGCTCTGTTTTACGACGCTAAAAGGGGTAAGTGAATTAACCAGAAGGCATGACGTGACGTTTAGTGGTGTGATTCTGTACAGCTGTCGTGGAAACAATGTGGTGCTAATGTGATCAATACAATCGATTTAGGGAGGGGTGTCCTGAGATGTTTAATCACTCAAGAGGCTGGACTTGGCCAGAGACTTTATTCAGAGGTTTACAGTTCTGCTTTGGACGATGGACCACATTAAATAAATTAAAAAAATAACAGTCAGCGAGGGCCACAACTACAGTGAACCAGACACACATTTTCGTTATTTCTATGTTGTCAAAGGTAAAACAAAAATAGCAACATGGCACTTACAGAATTTTAAGCATTGAGAATGATCAAGTCAAGTAACAATATGGAGTCGCTTCAGTTTTGTATAAATAGAAAACTTAAACCGAGCATCTGTTCATCAAGCAGGATTACTCAAATGTTACTCAAAACTATTTTTGCTGGTGGTAGCAGGTAGCAAGCACGGTGTAATTTTTTTTCATCACTGAGTATGTTCCTGTTACAAACCATCTATTTTTGCTGGTGGTAGCAGGTAGCAGTATGTTCCTGTTACAAACCACTGAGCCGTATAATATGTGATTTATAATATGTGAAAGACATCGTAAGTTAACCGATTTGCATGGTTATGTGTCTCAAAATATTTAAAATGCACATTCTGTCTGGGTTTCAAACGAGTACTGAAAAAATATATACGTAACAAAATGTACCTTCACTCTCCTGGTATAAAATGCTTCAAAATAATAACTAAGATTGTCAAAAACATGTCGTCCAAATACACTATGGCAGAAGCACTCTGCAGCATGGGTCAAAAAATGGGTTGAGGAACAGTGATTATGAGCACTCTGAAAGGATGTGCCTGTCTGAAAATAGACAGGATTAATTCAGGACAAACGAACTTGCCCTTCCACTATTTTGGTATTGTATTATAATGTATTTTTGACGCATTGGCGTTGACATTGGCCAAGAAACACTCCTTTGCCTTGTTAAGAATCCAGCTATTGTCAGCTTGACGCTAACAGATAGATACTTTGAAGTGGCTCCAATTTAAGCGCTGAATAAAAATAAAAAAATTTTTTGTTGCTTTTGTTGACAATGAAAATAGAGTGATCTGTTTAGAAGACAACCACCAAACTACATAGTCACGTGAAAAGATCAAAAATGTATAATAAAGTATGTTTTTGAACATTCAACATTGTAAAAAAAAAAAAAAAAAGTTTAAATCAGCCTGACATTTACATTGCCCCCTCTCCCTTCTATCTCTCCCTCTCTCACACCTCTCCCTCTCTGTCTCTCTTTCCTCCACCGCACACAGTGTTAAAGTACCAGGACAGAGGAGAGGAGCACGCAGAGGTAGAGCAGAGCACACTGATTTGGGACATATTCTTTTGCTGTTACTTCACACAGAGGACGACTCAACTGACTACACTTATGTGAGGACCCTGAGAAGGTGGGTGACAAATGGATTCTACATAATTCTACCTCAATCTACCTTTCTTTTCAGGGCTCAACTTTTTTTTAAAGTAACTAGTCATTTATTTTCACCTGCCACACAATTCCCTTCTACAGCAGAACACGCAGAATACATTGCTCCTAATTATAGAAGCAGGTCTGATGTTAATAATTTATATACACTACATTGTATTTAGGGGTGGGCGATAAAAAACGGTAGAAATACTGTTTCAGTGTATGAAGAAAAAAAAAAAAGTGTAAGAAGAAAAAAACTATAGCTGTACATGGCATCTGTTTTGTCTAGTAATTTGTAATTGTTTATACTATAGTCAGCATGTTCTTGATTGAAAAGGAAAATATTTTAAATGCATGTTATGTATAAATGTATTAAATGTTTCTCATGGTTATTTGTTGGTACCTGCAATAGTTACCAGAATATCCAAATAAAGTTCTTCTAATTCTAATTGTAAATTATGGGAAACATCGAGATTATCGTATAATATTCCTAGATTATCGTACAATATTCCTAGATTAAAATGCAATATTCCTAGATTATCCTACAATATTCCTAGATTATCATACAATATTCCTAGATTATCGTACAATACTCCTAGAATATCGTACAATATTCTTAGATTATCCTATAATATTCCTATATTATCCTACAATATTCTTTGATTATCCTACAATATTCCTATATTATCCTACAATATTCTTTGATTATCCTACAATATTCCTATATTATCCTACAATATTCTTTGATTATCCTACAATATTCCTATATTATCCTACAATATTCTTAGATTATCCTACGATATTCTTAGCTAGTCTACAATACTCTACAATATTCGTGACTGGTATTTTTTTATGAATACTGAATATGTAAAATTGAACAGATGCAGAGTGTACTTGCAAAAATATATTGAAACCAATCAGAACGTGAAAAAATAAAACTGATCAAACTGGTTAACCAAGATAAATATTCAGAAATGACATTATTTAAAGGTAAATAATATTCAAAGTGGGCTCAGGATCCATAGCACCAACGCAGCCAATGTCGCGTGTTGTTACATCTATCAAATCAATACATCATTTTGTCTACACACATCTTCATTTGCCAGATTCCACTGTTCATCCACTGTTCACTAAAGAAGTTCACCGGCTCCTCGGTTGAGCTCACCTGTTCACTGCCTGTCATCTCCTCCCAGCACGAGCAGCAGACCATGTAAGGCCATTGTGATGATAATGGTGAACTTTAAAGAGCACCTTCTGAGAAGGAACAGCCTTTTCAGAACATGTGATAGGAGCATCGGAATGACAGAACTCATTTTCATCATAGACACGATCAAGACCAATTTCTGATTCTTTGTGGATATGCAAAACACGATGCCATTTAAACGGAAAGAGATTATGGATCTCTAAATATTTCTATTCCAGTGCCATTTCACACGCATACAATTTAAAGGGCCCGTATTACGCAATTTTCTGATCTATGTGTATAATGTTCTTTCCTCATCATTTGCACATTTAACACACAAACCCTGCATATTTAGGCTGAGTTATTCTCTCAAACTAAAAACACTCCACCTTGTGATGTCATGGGTACTACAGGGAAGTGCTCCACTGTGTTTTTTAACTTCTTACACCTTCACTAGAATCATATGGATGATTTCAGCCCTGGAATTGCCAATCTCTACTGAACTAAAGGTAAAAAGGTAGCCATTATCTTGAAAACTATCACTGCATCATATCATAAGGTGGAACAGAGCATTTTGAGCTTTGGAGATGTAGACAGACTAATAATAAAGTGTTTCAATTCAAACGTGTGAATGAAACAAAACACAACTCCGCATATGTTTTAGATGAGGTAACAACATTATAACATGCCTTAAAGCTCACAAGAGTCAATTTTGTGCAATATAGGACCTTTAACTATATTTATCTAAAGTCTGAAGTCTGCTCCAAGCCACAGATAAAGGTACAACTGTCGATTTCAAATGCCCCTAGCTGACATAAGTTTGAGTTAGGTGTTCTGATTGTTAACCAACCCTATACATTCACGTTGTTCCCTTTTGAATAATGCGTGTATACTATTTAAAGCTAAACAATGTACAATGTCTCCAATGTACAATGTCTCCACTTTTACAGCTGCAGTCACGACCTGCACTACATAGAGACACTTATTTCTGAATTATAATGTACAGATCTGAAGCCCTTCAATCAGCAATCAGCCTGCATCAGTGATAACATGCACTTAACCCTCCATTATAGATAAATAATTCACTTTTGAAAATATAATACACCATATAATTTCAAAGATGTTACAGCTGTGATATTTTTAAACTTGAAGTGTTGGGGGGTTTTTTTTGTCCAGTTCTTCTTCGACAGTCCTATTTTTTTCCATTGTCCCATATTTGGGTATTGATTTTGTTGAGAGGCGTTTCCATTTACATCACAGGTTCAATTAAAAGCAAAAACAATGATGCCCTCCGTGTAAAGTGATGCTTTTAAAAGACACTGCAGCGCATAATAAGACAAAGAATTATCTAGGAACCTGTTCATCACTACTTGCCTTCACAATCACGGTCCAATCTCTTGCTCTTAAGATGAATTTGGTTCTGTTTCTTTATTACAGGTTTGCTCGTATGTGGAGTCTGAATCCTGATGCCTCTCCAGTATGTGTGAGGTGTGGAGTGCTGCGGAGTTCTTTGGACATGTCCCTCTCATCGCTATCCTCTGGCTTCTCATGATGACCGAGAGTGCAGGCAACTGTCCGCGGAGCTGCCACTGCTCCGATAGAGGCGGGGTGGTAGTCCAGTGCATGTCCCGCAGTCTGGAGACCATTCCCTCTGAGCTGCCCCGAGACACAGCGGTCCTCCTGCTTTCCTCCAACAGTATCAAACACATCCCACGAGAGGCTTTTGGAGAGCTGCCACACCTAAGAGAACTTGACCTGTCCCACAACACCATCGAGAGTGTGGAGGTGGGGGCCTTCCATGGAGTCTCCGAGGGGCTGAGGATGCTGGACCTTTCCAACAACCTCCTAAGCAGCCTTCCCAGAGACACCTTCACACATATCCATGCCCGGGTGCGCCTGTCCCACAACCCCTGGCACTGTGGATGTGCTCTACAGGTAGGGATGGGTACCACATAAAGAAGGATCACTTGGATTAATACACAGAGTTGGACATTGTAACCTGGTAAAACATTTAAGAAACCATTTATGTTTATGCTTAAAAATCATGAGCCACTGTTGTGCTAACTAAATCCTTCTTTGTAGTAAATTGAGGTTTAATCAAACTTATTCTTATCTTTTTTTGCCAATAAATCATGCTCAAATAATGAAGACTATGAATTGCAATATTTGTCTAAAAAAGTACCCTTAAGTTTTTCTAGTATCTTTAATGATAGTCATCCCTCCCTGCAGGAGGTGCTGAGAGAGCTGAGGCTGGACCCAGAGACGGTCACCGAGGTGAGCTGCCACACCTCCATACAGGACAAGTACGTGGGGCAGCCGGTCATTCACGTCCTGGACTCTGGGGTGAACTTTTGCACCTTCCACCAGAAGACTACTGACGTCGCCATGTTTGTAGCCATGTTCTGCTGGTTTAGCATGGTGACAGCCTACATCGTCTACTACATCCGGCACAACCAGGAGGACGCGCGCAGACACTTGGAGTACCTCAAGTCCTTGCCCAGCACTGCACACTCCAGCAAGGACTACGACTCGGCCAGTAGTGTCTTTTGAATGTATGCCTTTACATAGTTGGAATATGACATCGTTTTCTATTTCTATCCATACAACACAAGGTGTCCAGGAAGACAAACTGTTAAAGAAGACACTACTGACATGCAGTGCATTTTGAGAGAGGCACTTACATCTGAGTTTGTCAAAGGGCATATTGGGTAAGAATGTTTACCCAAATTTTGCAATTAATGAACAACTGGAGGTTTTATTACTCTCCAAAAAGAAACAATATTGTTGTAGACACGACCCAAGCCTGCGCATTTAATGTTTTATGTTAGTGTTGTTAGTGCTCTACCTTCAGTTCCAATGAAAACATGGCTTTTTACGCTCGAGCCAGACACAAGCCGAACTCAAACCACACCTGCTCAACAACACATCAGGAAATATTCAGACACCACTTTGATTCAGGCTTGGGTCTGACTCGGGCATATCAGAATCAGAAGACTTTTATTGCCATTGTCAGTGAACACAATTCACAAACTAGGAACTTTCTTCTGTGATAGAGTGCGACATAAAACACTGAATAATAATAATATAATAATAATATAAATTGGATATGGATAATTGCTCTAGTATAGGGTGACCAGACGCTCCAATTTACCCAGGACAGTCCCAGTTTTTAGCCCTGTGTAACCTGTTCCAGCATATTTATCCAAAACCATTGATGTTTCCCAGTTTTAAACAAGAAATGTCCTTATTGTTCACCATAAGAACAATAAAGGGGGCAACGTATTGTCATTTGTTTAGATAAAATATAGAAAACCATGCTTGAAAATAAGCACAAAGCAAAAAAATGCATTCAAGAATGGACAATATTACATGCTATTTTCACAGTTTTTTTGTTTTTTTTTATACCAAACATCCCAACCCGGGTGTGTCCCAGTTTTTAATTTTGAAAATCTGGTCACCCTACTCTAGTATCATTACTTTGCTGAGTTTACCTGGACTTGGACTTGCTTTGTGTGTAGATGGCCTCAAAGTACAAGCTTCAGTCATGGTTCTCTTGAGGTGGTGTGTCTCTTCATGTCTCACTTGTTGCAGTCACAAAGGGCAGGCTTCACCATCACATCTGCACATTTGTAGGTCAAGGTAAAACCAGCCTATAAAGGTTAAGGAATGTTGTATCAGCTTTTTATTGCAGTAACACACGCGGTATTAACAAGCACTACAGGACTATAACATTAGGTTTTCATAAGGTTTCAAACCATGTTAGGGCAGTTTTATTATTCAAAAAGGTAAATGTTATGTTTTCCTTATGCTAATCCTGGTCATTAACCTTAGCATTATCGGCTAACCTGCCGCGCTTTCCAGTGACACAAAACACACAAAAAATAATTAAGACATAAAGTTATATCACTCAAAGCTGTTTTTATTGTTCTCTGGTTTAAAATAGTGTAAATTGTAACACTCGCGTAACATTAGCTAAAAGTTAGCTAGCGTAAAATATGATGACCGTTTTTTTCAAGCGACGTTACTTGCGTGCTCTTGTCGGGGTCTTTAACCTGTTTATAATCAGTGATTACTATTCTTTTGTTTAAAATGAGTATATTTATTGCACATTTTTCATACTCACTTAGCTCGTACTCGTGACCGCGTGTCATTTTGAAGGTGGCGGCAGTGTTACAGCGCCCTCTCCTGAACTACATGTCACATTACAACGTCTCTTGATTGTTTGGACAAGTCTTGTTTGAATGTAGCGAATATTTCATCATTTCATCATGTCAGAATCAAGATTAATGTTTTCAAGTTTGTGTTTGAGGGGGAAATCCTTCCTTTCCACCTTCTCCGGACTTATTAAGATCATTGTGGCACTGTAACTGTCACCAATATGTTAACCTCACCGTTTTGCTTTAATTAGACAATGAAAGCAAATGAACCACTTAGACAAAATGGTTCACCACAACTATTGCCAGCAGAGGGCGCAGACACTATTTGTTCCTTTTTCTTTGGAAGTTGTCTATTCAATCTTGTACAATTAATTGAGTTAATTAATTAAATTAATTAAGTTAGTAAAGTAAGTCCAAAAGTAAATATTTAAAAAGTCAAGATGAAGGATCATTTGTGAAATTTAAATGTAATAGTTCAGTTGGTTTGACGTATTCCTGCGTTGCCATCCAATTAGGTCTAGGTCTGGAACTAATTTCACAACTGCAAAGCACATGACGTTGTGTTATGGTAAATATTTTAGATTTTTCCTTGAGATACAAGAGATGCAGAGATACGCAGAATATCCTACTGCAGAAAGCTATTTATATACCATAGAGTCACACCAGGTAAAATTTTTCTAACATGCCAGCACTTTTATAGGAACTGTATGTAAGAAATATATTCAAAATCAAATAGCTTTTACTGACAATTCTAATGCTGATTTATCTTTAATAACAAAAACATTGATGTACCATTTATTTATGTCATAGTTTGGCGTTTTGATCCTCAAGAGAATTATCCAATCAGAAAGAAGAATGAGCCTCACATGACAGTTTCAACGCTGAAATCCAGTTGGTTTAATCCTAAAGAGACTCTCTCTGATTTGAATCGTCACTACCTAAATCCCAGTACCTGCAGCCCCATCATTAATCAGTGCTAGTGCGGCCTCTGCGTGAATTCTGGAGGTTCTGAGCTTTTGCATGAGGCCTAATTATAATATAAAATGTACAACCTCATCTTAAAACATTGATGCATCTTTAGTAATTTATTCGCTTATTTTAATGAACAGACCATGAACCAGCTCCTCTTTAGTCTTGTGTTTTTGCTGACTGGCTGCATCGGTCCATCCTCCTCAAAGTCAAGGAAGTTCAGCTGACATAAAAAAACAAAAACAGAACTGATTGTGTTTTTGATCCTGACCCAGCCTCAGGTGATGGCACTTTTCACAGAGAATGTTTGGATTATGCGCTGGCAAAAATGTGGAGCAAAGCATTTTGAAATTATGAACTAGGTACATGGTTATTGTCGACATGTTAAACAGAGATGCCTTGTAGTGAAGGTCATTGAAACGCAAAAAGCAGTTCAGTAAAGGTGTATGGACTTTAAAGACATGGAGGAGCTCAAATATTTAGCGTAAAACTTGGTGTAACTCACAGGTGGACAGAGGAAGTGCTTTGTCAGTGGTGTCATGTAATTAATATTGTCTATCTTGGGCACAGTTAAAAATACATTTGAATGTCTGTCTGCACCTGCTGATTGAAATGGAAGGAAATGGAGCCCTATAAAAAGCACACCCAACATGGCATCGTTGATCAATGTTAATCATCTTTTCACAGAATAACGAATTGACAAATGGCTGGTTCAAATCCTGCTCTAAGTAGATTATTTTGTTGTCCTTGAGCAAGACACAGCATCAACCTTGCCTGTGTGATTGGGAGGCTGTTAGCGCAGATTGGCAGTCAAAGCTCTTAATCCAGCCTCAGGGCAACTATGGCTACAGACGTATCCTGTGTGTGGTTAATAAAAAGGAAAAGTAGACTGTATTAAGTCTTTGGTTTTATTTACATCTTAAGGGATTTTGTGGTCAGATCAAAGCTAGAATAAAGATATAAAAAATTGAACTGGCCAGGATATAATTTACACAAGTGCAAAACGTCCATTTCGAAAAAAAAACAGTGACCCATAATTACAATATTCAAATCAAGTCACTCTGCAGGGTTCCCACACTTTGCTTGAAGTCATTTTTCAGAACTTTTCCAGGACATTTTTAGTTATGTCATCACAGCGTCTACAAACACATTACCTCCCTGTTTATATAGTTTGAATAATGGAAGATGTGGTCTGAGCCAAGGCTGTACCCAAAGTCCACAATTATTGCAAATTAATCATACACCAAGGTGAAAACACTGTATTTTGTGACGTAGATGCCCCAAAAATATTTTCCGGTGGAACTCAAATTAAGTTCACCAAGGTCCCGCCGAGCAGGTAAGACAAAAGAGATAGAAATTTTGTGTAAAATTGGTGTAAATTCCTGCATTTTTATAAAAAACAACTGCAGTAATAGGTGGCAGTAAAAGTCTCTATTAATGTGATGTCAAATAATACAGCAAAGCAAAGTGTGGAGAAATTTAAAAAAAAAAAAAAAATTTCCAAGACATTTGGCCCCTTTTCTCATTTCCCGTGCCTTTTCCATGTCTGAAAAACAGGCCAATTATTTTCCAGGTTTTTCAGAATTTCCAGGATGTGTGGGAACCCTGGTCTGTGTACTTGAATCCCTTTCCTATACGATGTCTCTCTCTTGGGTGCTGGGCTGGTCCCGTGCTGAAGGGGGCTGGTGTCCCTCCAGCCCCACGTGAGCGCTGATCTGGGATGACTGCAGGCTCCTCATGTGGCCCTCCGCTCGCGCCTCGTACACCTCCACTGACGTCTTCTTATACCTGACACACACAGGGAGCAAGGGAGGTGCAAACTAAAATATATGAAACGTCCACAACGTAGCTTTTCTTGTCTCCATGAGGATCGGCTTTTCCTAGAATACTCTATGGCATTAAACTCTATTTTCCAAGAGATTTTTGAGCAATAAAAACATGTAACTGAATAAGATAGATAAGTGTAATCCCATCCTGTGGAACTTTCCTGGCAGTGCAATAATATCTCCATGCAGAAAAGCAGGTGGCGTACTTCCCACCAGAAAAGTTATACACACAGTGCATTTTCAATATTTATTTGGCCATTACTCTCTGTGCTTCTCTAAAGATCTCAGATAAGTGTATAATATTTTAAAATGTATGATTCCAAATTATTTACCACAATTCTATATTTTAAAGTCCTACTCAACAAGTAATTTACATTTTTAGCAATAATCAAATAACTGTGAAAGCCTCATTTTTTTAAACTATGTTCCAGTTCTAGTCCAGTCTTATGTAAGGTGAGTTATTTTGGTGCACACTCACAGTCGAAGTAGCAGAGAGGAGCCCACGACAGACACAGATGATAGTGCCATGGCAGCAGAGCCCATCCACGGCTGCAGCACCAGGCCAACCGGCATGAACACTCCTGTGCGCAAAAAACAAAAGTGTAATGTTTACACTGACACAACGTGTGCTTAGATCCTCCTTCCCTTTTAGACTCCCGATCATTATTTTTGATTAGGAACAATATTAAAGCTGCATTATGTACATTTTCTAGTAGTGGGTCTGCCTTCTGCTTGTCTCAGCGGAGATGTTATTGCTTTGCCAAGAATGTTCCACAGTATGGCATTAAATTTTATCAAGCAGGTTACGCTACTAGGCCAAGTTATGAGCCCACTCACAGTGAGGATGCATGTTTTTCAAGGTATTTTTAGCAACAAAAATATCTGTAATTATATAAATGTAAGATATACAACTTTAAGGCTGTACTGTGGAGAATCCCAGGCAATCCAAAAATATCACCATGGAAACAAGCAGGCGATGTACCCCCCCCCACTGGAAAAGTTACATAGTGCACCTTTAACATAGTAACGATGGTAAATGGTCACTTTTTTATATAGCGCTTTTCCATCTTCCATCTTCCATTATCAAGGAACCACTCCACTCACCCATTCACACAGACACTGGGGGCAAGGTGGGTTAAGTGTCTTGCCCAAGGACACAATGACAGCACGCATCTGTGGGAGCTGGAATCGCACCGCCAACCTGTGGATCTGACAGCTCAACCAATGATCTTTACATCGAGAGCGGGATTTGAACCGCCAAGCTTCGGATCAGTGGAAAAACACTCTACTGTTGCCCTGATGAGGAGTTATTTGTTCACCTGCTGCGATTGGCACTCCCAGAAGGTTGTATATGAGAGCGAAGACAAAGTTGATTCTGATCCTCCGCACAGTTTTCTTAGAAAGTTCAATACTGGCCACCACATCCATCAAGTCGTTCTGAAAACAAAATTCAATACATTCAATCTTTGGCAATCATAGTCAGACTTACATTGTGCTGCACCCACTCTTATGAGGACAATGTCGGCTGCCTCGATGGCCACGTCTGTCCCCGTTCCTATGGCGACGCCCACATCTGCTCGGGCCAGCGCCGGAGAGTCGTTCACCCCGTCCCCCACCATCGCCACCCGCAGCCCCTTCTCCTGGAGCTCCTGCACTTTGGCCACTTTGTGTGAGGGCAGCACCTCCGCAAACACCTTCTTTATCCCCACCTAAACGAGATAGGCAGATTCAAAATGGCCGCTCAATTTTGAACAGGCTAACTTTTGATTTTCTTGTCCAGTCTGTGCTTTACCTGAGCGGCGATAGCTTTGGCAGTTCGCTTGTTGTCTCCTGTGATCATTACCACCTCGATGCCCATGCTGTTGAGCGTGTGCACCGCCAGGGCCGACTCCGCCTTCACTGTGTCTGCGATGGCTATCATAGCACACAACACACCTGCAGCCACATAGAAAGAACTCCTGTACAACCTTTATGTGTTTTTCATATGTATTTAGCATAGCAATGCGACTTTACCATCAATAGCGACTAGGATAGCGGTTTGACCTTTAGTTTCGTGACTGGACATGGCGGCATCGACGTCTGCTCCAATGTTATGCCCGTTCCTTCTCATCCACTCTCGGTTTCCAATGACGACTGAGTACACAACGTTTTCGCCTAAACGTGAAAGGAAAACAAACACCTTTACTATTTATAAATTCAAAAATATGAGCGTTTTAATATCATGAATTGTTAGACAAAGAGTAGTGACCGTTGGAAGTGACCTCTCCAGCGGACAGGAGGCTGCTCTCATCAATAGTGGCTCCAGGCAGGATGAAGCGTTCCTGGTCGTGCTGCTGGAGGAGGTGCTCCACGTTGGAGACCTTACAGCTGATCCCGCAGCCCGGAACCGCTTGGAAGTCCTGACAGAAGCCCAGCACTGCAGAGCCCAACTCCTGAGACACATACAAATGTACATATGAAGGTCTAATGTGTTTGAATTATAAAGGGTAAAAATAAATAATAGTGAATGGTGAATATCTGCAAGCACAAATCAATGTATGTAAAAATATCTATTTGTCCAAGTGTGATGAAACTGGTTAGAGAAGTGGGGTAGGTGTTAGCAAGCTTGACTTTAGTTGACAAATAAACCAGTCTTGAGCTCCTTGCTCTAGGTCAGCCTCCATAGCAGAGCTGACCTCTTTGCAGTGCTTGGCCACAGCCAGTCCCAGCGGGTGCTCACTGTTGGCCTCTGCAGTGCCCACCACGGCAAGGACCTTCCTGAGGGGCATCCGGGCCACTTCCCACAGCACCAACACCCGCGTCACCAGGGGCACCCCGTTTGTGATTGTGCCCGTCTTATCGAACATCACCACGTTAATCTACAGAAGAAAAAAAGTGAACTGTGTAGGAAGTCAATAGGTGATAAGTCTAATGATAATCTGAAGTTCTTGCCTTATGTGCCATCTCTAGAGGCTCTCCTCCTTTTATAAGAATCCCGTTCTGAGCGCCTATGCCTGTGCCCACCATGACAGCCGTCGGGGTGGCCAGCCCCAGAGAGCAGGGGCAGGCGATGGCCAGCACTGTGATAGAGGCCTGGAAGGCAAAGCGCACGATCACCTCGGCCTTGGAGATGTTGGGGTTATAACCCTGTGGAGGACAGAAAGTTGATCAAAGTGTCACCTGTGTTGACATTTAAAAACACCAGAGGGGGCTGTTACCGGAAAATTCTCCTTGACCACTTCAAAGTCCACAAAGCCAACAGCCATCCACGCTCCCAAAGTTAACAGAGAAATGACCACTATGAAAGGCACAAAGTATCCACTCAGCTTATCCGCAAACTGCTGGATGGGAGCCTGAGCAGACACAATTCAACATACATTGGTAACCTTGCAACATTACATAGATTTGTGCAAAAATTAGATTAGGTCACAACAAGCCACACGCAGCACTGTGCATTATACACTCTACACAATACAACTTTGTGACTAAAGTCTACCTTAGAGGTCTGTGCCTCCTCCACCAGGCGCACAATCTGGGACAGAGTGGTGTCTGCCCCCACATGAGTGGCCTCCACCAGCAGAGCCCCGTGAGCATTGATGGATCCAGCGATCACTATACTGCCCACCTTCTTAGTCACAGGCATTGGCTCACCTCCACAAAGAAAGGCAGAAAACCCATCTTTAGTATGTTCATTTAAATTATTTGCATATTTAGGCTGAGCTCTTCTCTCAAGCAGAAAACACTCTGTTCCACCTTGTGATGTCATGTGGTAATACAGGAAGTGCTCCACTGTGTTTTTAAACTCCATACACATTCACTCAAATCACTTGGGTGATTTCAGCCCTGGAATTGCCAAACTTAAGATAAAAAGGTAGCCGTTAACTTGAAAACAACCACTACATGACATCACAAGGTGTAACAGAGCATTTTGAGCTTTGGTGATGTAGACAGACTAATAATAAATGATTACTCAAACATATATGAATGAAACAAAACACAACTCCAGGCGTGTTTTTGAGGAGATATCAACATTATAACATGACTAAAAGCTCACAAGAGTCAATGTTGTGTAATATAGGACCTCTACAGTTTTCTCCATCAGTTTTTGCGTCACCTGTTATAAGAGACTCATCGGCCATGGAGCTTCCCTCGATGACTTTCCCGTCCACAGGGAACTTTCCTCCAGGCACCACTTTGACGATGTCCCCTCTCTGCACCAGCTCCACCTCCACCTGCTCCTCACTGACACATATAGAGGCGTATTATGAGATCCATTGTGCACGTTTGCATTGGCGGTACATTCAGCAGAGTTTTACCTGAGGATGGACTGGTCTGATCCCAGAGTCACCACTGTGGCGTCAGTCGCCTGCAGTGACATGAGTTTAGCCAAAGCAGCTGATGTTTTACTCTGAAAAAAGACATTACATTACTTTAAAAAAAAACCCAAAAAACAAACATTTACAACCTTTGCAGATATTGGCCAATTCATTTTCGAATTTAAACCACACTATTTCCAGTATTGTAAAAAAAAATAAAAATAAATAAAAATAGATACAAAAAGCATCTCAGATTAAATTACAAAATGTGTTTCAGGTTTTCAGATTTATTTATTGTCTAAAAATGTTATGATTCACTACATTCATAACTGTCCTTTTTGTTTTTCTAGCAAGCCCCTGTTTTATATCCTTCCTTCAAATATTCTATTTACTAATTTCTTACCTGGCCAGCCAGAACCACACGCTTTCACAAAACTTTACAAAGACGAGTGGGTCTGGAGCCGTATCCTGTTTCACGATTTGAGTTGGGCATGATTGACAGGCGGATTAACCAATCAGAGAACTGTATGGTCCGTTCGTGTCAAAATATGGTGGATTACATGTACAAAAAGGAAAAAAATAACACAGAGGACTGAGAAACAGCGTTGTTTTCTGCAGAATCAATAATCAAAGCACCAAACTCTTATTTATCTCAGGTAAAAGGAGTTCTATATTTTGTTCTGAATGATACAAGAACTTTCGAGAGGAGATGTCTTCTGCATTTGATATGTGATACAAATTAGTGGCAGCGGTTGGAGCGCCCCGAGTGGTGTCACACTCTATGGTCCGATTCCAAATCCTTGGTCACACAGAATGTAGAAAGGACTGGCTGGTCAGACAAACTAATATCTAACCCCAAACGTCTTTTGTACTTGGCTTAAATATTTTAAAAAAATAAATAAAATTGACATGCCTTTGCCAGGTGCTCCAGCCACCTTCCCAGTGCGATGAACACGAACAACATGGGTGGGGTATCGAAGAAAGTGAGTGGACTCTGGGCAGCCCTCTCAGCCATGGCTACGATGAGAACCACACAGGAGTAGATGTAGGCTATGGAAGTGGCTAGCACGATTAGCACGTCCATGTTAGCCGTACAGTGCTTTAAAGAGGCATAGGCCTGGATGTAAAAGTACCGCCCTCCAAATATCTAAAAGAAATAAAGAGGTTGAGAAATATACATAGACAAATTTGAAGTTAGAAGTGTTGTTTTGCTACCTGCACGGGGGTACACAGAATGAAGAAGATCAGGTTAAACGACGACAGCCCTGGGAGGATGTTGTGGTCTTCGTGCATAGAGGTGGTATGTTCCATCACAATCATGTAGATCATCAAGCCCATCACTGGAATACCAAAAATCAGGCTGGTCAGAAAGGAGTTCCTCCACCTGCAAATCACACGATCGCAATTGTGGATTAAGAGAAAGTAAAAATTATGTTGCAGGTTTTGCCAAGGCTAAATAAAACTGTGGGCTAACACTAAAGGTCCTATATTAAGCAAAATTGACTCCTGTGAACTTTAAGTCATGTTGTAATGCTGTTATCTCCTCAAAAACATACCTGGAGTTGTGTTTTTTTTCATTCACACATGTTTGAGTAACTCTTTATTAGTCTGTCTACATCTCCAAAGCTCAAAACGCTCTGTTCCACCTTGTGATGTCATGTAGTGGTAGTTTTCAGGTTAACAGCTACCTTTTACCTTTAGTTCAGTAGTGATTGGCAATTCCGGGGCTGAAATTATCCAAATGATACTAGTGAAAGTGTATGAAGTTTAAAAACACAGTGGAGCACTTCCTTTATTACTACATGACATCACAAGGAGTGTTTTCTGTTTGAGAGAAGAACACAGCCTAAATACACTGAATTTGTGTATTAAACATGTGTGAATGAAACAAAACACAACTCCAGGTATGTTTTTGACGAGGAAACAACATTATAACATAGATCATCATCATCAGAAAATATTAATATTAATGAATTTGCCACAGTAACTAATGTCCAGGGTACTGTGTGTAAATAGTAGCTTCAGTTGGACAGATGATATAAAATAAAAATTCAAAAGTTTTAGATACTTGCTGTTTGATTTCTTCTGAGTGGTCCATATTGTTCCTGACGGCTTCTTTCCTCAGAGAGGCTTCAAATCCAAGGTCCTGGAAACATGATAGTGCCTAAATATAAACTGGCAAAACAATTCAATTCAATTATAAATAAACTTTATTTATATAGCACATTTAAAACAACTACAGCTGACCAAAGTGCACCATAAAAAACAAACACAGAGGTATAGAAAAAGAACAATAAAAGACCAAGATATCCTGTCTAGCTAGTATTAAATGCCAGGGAGAAGAGGTGGTAGTCTTAAACTGCTTTACAGACTGAGAGGATCTGACAGGCAGAGGGCGCTGTTCCATCGTCTGGTCGCTGCCACAGAAAAGGCTCTGTGACCTCTGGTCTTGTGTCTGGATTTGGGCACAGCAGCAGGAGCTGGTCAGCTGAATTGCACCTGATATGAAATCAGGAGGCAGTGCAGGTTGCACAGCACAGACGTGATGTGCTCTCATCTCTTGTTTTTTGTCAGCAGACGAGCTGCAGCGTTCTGGACATTCTGTAAGCGCTGCAGGGAGCCCTGGTCCAGACCCACGTATAAAGAATTACAAAAATCAAGACGGCACATTACGAACGCGTGGACTACTTTTTCAAAATCCGCAGTGGAAGGTAGGGCTTCACTTTAGCAAGAAGCCTCAACTGAACAGCAGGACGACAATAAGTGGACAAAGACAACGTGACATAAACAACATAAATAATGACCTTTATGGTTTTGATTATATCTCGAGCTCCGATGACGTCAGGGTTGAAGTGGATCTGGGCTCTGTTTGTTGCCAGGATCACCGAGACACTGAGGATCCCTTTGATGGACGCGAGTCTGGACTCAATGGTGAGAACGCAGGATGCACACGTCATGCCTGTAACCTACAGAAAAGTATTATTCGTCACTTATTGTTTACATGAAAATAAACAGGTTTTTACTCACTGTAAGGTCCAGCTTCCCAGCTGTGGCGGAGCTGTCCTCTATAAGGGTGGCCCCAAAGCCCAGGTCCTGAATGAGGCGCTCTATACCAATTGGGCTGATCAGATCTGAGCAATACTTCACTTCTGCTTTTCCCGCCATCAGAGAAACTAAAACTACAATGATCCCTGCAGAGAAAATGTATTTAGGTTACTTTTACCAAAACTTCTCAAACTGTACCATTTACTCCACAGATTGGACAATATTTACAATTCTCAAAAGAATTGATAAGGAAAATGAAAATCACTGTGAGGGTAACTGATAACCAAATATTACCTAAAGAGAGTTCTTAAAAGGCCTGTATCTGTCTTTTATTTCTTCTAGTTCTAGTGTTTTTTACTTTTAATGAGAACTCTAAGGAAGCATCTACAAGGGACAGAAAATGTGTAGCCAATCAGAAACATTGTTGGGTGAGAAGAAAACCATGTGGGAGCAACTATCAGGCTGTGGCCATCCCAGACGGTTGTTTCTCTGTCATGGTTCAACTTCAAAGTGAGAAAATGGACTAAGTAGGCGGGGCTCACAGTTCATTCTGAAACACATTGTTCATTCATGGTTCAAAATCGGGTACAGCACCTTTTAAGTGTCCAGCTGGAAGGTTCCATCTTAAATGGCTCCTGAATATTAAGAATTTATTTTATTTATTATATTTTGTGTTGGATCGAGATCAAGGGGCATTGCTTTTTAAATTGTAAATTAAAAAATCAACAGATCATGAATTGAAACCATAGACTGTATATATAAATGGACATTGCTAACCTCCTAGCTGCCACGTTCCAAATAGAAAGTGATCATGGGCGCGCTTCTGGCTCCGTCGACTCTGGCTTCAATACACTTTCTATTGAAAAACTGTTGCCTCTTTCTCTGTAACTGCTGCTGTCAGGCTCGTCATTTTGATCTTAAAATGTTCGTATTAACCCGCTCTACATGATCCTGGCATTTTCATTTCGCTATTGTGTCCGTAAATCAAGATATGAACATTAATAACAGACTATGATTGAAACACTGGGCACTATTAATGAAAGGTGAGAGAGAGTTTATGCTTAAAAATATTTGGTGTTGTAGATTATGTTACATGTATTTAATAGTATAGTAAGAAAGTAAAAATTGTGTGTGTTGTGACCTCTGTGTTTGAGCAGGTTCCTCTCGATGTTGGCCACACACGAGGCACAGGTCATCCCCGTCACACTGATGAAACACCTCTGGACCTTCTCCTCACACTCTCCGTTCATGACTCCATTCGTCTGCGGGGACCAGGACCACGCGGGGGGGCTCTCAGACGGCGCTGCTCTGGGCCTCTCGGGAGGAGGCTCTAAAAACACCGCACAGCCTGAGTCTAACGTCCATTACTTCACATTGTGTTCTGCTACGATAATATATGCTAAAGTCTTCCATAAACATGCGAGTCTATACTGTTCTTAGAAAGAGGTTTTCACATTCAGTCCAACGAGAGCTCTTCATCAAACTCTTAAGGGCATTCTGGTCTGGTTTCCGTGGTAATGAAGCGGTACAGGGTCTGTGATTGACAAAGCCTTTGAGCCCTCAGAATGTCATTGAGGTGGGAACAGTGTTGCACGGTCTCCTACAAATGCTGAGAAGATCTCTCTCTTTGCCATATTGAAATTAGGTTTAGTCATAGTCATACAAAATACCTAAAGACACACTAAGTCACTTTTTTGGTGGTGCTGGTGGTGGTGATGCGGGGGCTGCTTTTCTCTGACGTTTTATTGCTTCGCTTGGAACGTTTCACGGTTATTTGTTGCGCGTTTATTCAATTACAGGTGTTTTTATTTTTCAAAAGTACACTCAAAAACATGGCCTGGTTGCGTCACCTGCTTGGAGACAAGAAGGTGGAGAAACCCCCAATAGAAAAGTTACACAGTTCACCTTTAAATCAATACTTTTTCATATAGTACTGTTTTTTTTCCATAAATATCGGAGCGTACAGTTTTCATTTCTGTACCTGTGAGTGATGCCTCGTAGCCCATGTCCTGTATGACTCTCCTGACCCTTTCTGGCGAGGTGAGGCCGGGGTCAAAGGTCACTCTCCCCATCTGCTCCTCCAGGGACACGGACACTTGGCTCACCCCGGTCTCCTGGCTCAGACGATTTGTGATGGAGTCCACGCAGGACCGGCACGTCATCCCCGTGATCCACACCTCCACCGTGAGCCGCTCCGGGTCCTCCCGCCCCCCCGGCGCCCCCTGCGCCCCCCGTGCCCCACGC
>KN474035.1:72059-97148 GCA_000787095.1 Periophthalmodon schlosseri | reverse complement strand
AGCAGTAGTTATATTATCAAACATTGCACCTTAGGGCGAACACGATATCGAGGGCTCTGGCGGTGGCGAGGAAGGCGGAAAGGATTACTATGTGTCGCTCATAAATCAACTCTCTCTGAACCAGACTTATCATTGGGGGCTATGGCAGGGTAAATAGTCGGCTATAGGCCTGTAATGTGATGCATGCTGAAGGAGTGAGAGGCGAGCGTTTACAAGTTTGTTAATGTGTACTTAGCTCGCTCGAGATCCCTCTCTATCTTGTTATTTATGATAAGGGTAAAACTGCAGAGGAGTGGCGGGTATATAAAGGTTTGTTAGAATGATATGAGAGACAAAATACGGAGGCTTAAATTTGGTCAGTGGTCTAATACAACTGTAGTTTGTCAGAAATTCCATCACTTGGGTCAGTGTTGATATTTATTCATTATAATCAATGCCTGTAGGTCACAGCATATTTTAACTCCTTTGTGTAGGCCTACCCAATAATATTTCAGATATTTATTTCATGGCCTAAGAAAAAATGCATTTGCAGTTGTGATTTCTCCTTAACATTTGAGATAAAACTAAGACATGAACTGCTAAACTAATATAAGAATTTCAGAACCTGGTTGTAGAGGTCTCAACTGTGGGCCTTTCTTCACATAATAGACTAAGATATACTGTTTGCAGAGGAAAATGTGTTAAATAATTGCAGTCTTTGTGATTTGCTAATTGCAACCATTGAAATTGCAATAGATTCCATTGCTATAAACCTCGCAGTCCTATATCAAGTTGATTTATTTATTTTTCCAATGTAGAATGCAGCTCAAGAGACCATTACTGTTTTTATAAACATCTAACCAAATCTGTCTCAAAAGTTTGAAAATTTGAAACTACACTGGAACTTTGCCCACAGGGGACTGCAAATTTGAAAAATTAGGACAAATTGTCCTGACTATTTTGTATGTTTTAAGAATTTTTCCACAAATTTACATATTAATCGATGCACTTTCTACACCTGAGTCGTCCTGAAAATAAGACGTTTAAAGCGTGTGCAGCCGTGTGACAGATGATTTTGTAGTAGAGGTGAGGGATGATGAGGGTATTACTATTGGAGGATACAGTGGAGCAAAGAGCGGTGGCAACTTAATGAGGAGCCCAGCGAAGTCTTCACAGGAGCAATTTAAGCTCAAATGAGCAGAGAGGGAAACACAGAGTAAGCCCTGTGACACATGGCTGCTAACACTAAATCACCTCCAGCATTAGGTCTGGACTCACCTGATAACTTCTGCCTCTTTAAAACTCAACAAAGGGAAAGTACTAGTCACATACTGAGCTGGCTGCACCTAAATGACTGTTTTAAAAATGGTCGCCCCGACAACCATGCATCATTGTTAAGGGTGTCCAGTGGAAAAGTATGATATGACCTGAATATATCAAATATAGCACACTCCCTGTTCAACAACGGGGAATAGACTTGTGCTAAGACAAAGGAGCCTGTTTTACTTTTTACTTGACTAGTTCTGGTCACCTTTAGTCAAGTAGTTTGTCTGTTTTTTCTGAAGATTTGACATATTTTTAGATAAATTTTGCCAAACATTGTATTGGCAAAATTTTGTTATGTAATCAAATGGGGCATATTATGTAAAATTATAATGGTATCTTTGTGTTTACTTGTGATTATTCAAAAATAAATTTAAAACATGTAAATTAAAATACTATTGTGACATGGTGAAAAGACGCTATGAAGAGGTGGGGGTTCTCAGTTCTGCCGTTTTGAAAAGGAAAACAATGGACCTGTTTCTATATTTGGTCAAGTAATGATCTGTGTTTTACAGAATACCCTTTACCATTGCAAGATACAGGGCAATTGCCTTAGTGGAGGTCCGTGTCATGTCTTGTTCTCAAAAATCAACTTGGATACCCAAGTGCATATAGAAGTTTAAGTACTTGTACACAGACCGTTTAGGGTTGAAAGTTGAGGTGAGTGGAGATTGTGGAAACATATGATCAACAATAACAGTGGTGATCCTTACACATGAAGTGGTCGTGTGCGGGTTAATGAACATCTGGATCTGACGTGTAACTATGGTAATAAGCTCCTGGAGGGTTGTGTGCGTCTTGATTTGGACTCTGTAATTAAATGTACATACACGCACAGATGGAGACACTGTGAGGACGTTGTACAGCTCACTACAGACCCATGAGAACACACAAAACTATTGTCTTGTTACAAAGCACTCGGCTAGACTTGACAGGGGCCGATGATACACAAATGTAGAGGTAAAAGTTATTGCAAAGGGATTCCCAAAAAGTAAATCAAATCAAAATCTAACTTCAAAAACAATATAATAATCTACTATTATTTCTTCAGCAGTACTTTTACTACTACTAAGACTCATGTTGTCATGAGGCTTTTTTTTTTACTTTGTCCATAATTCCTAAAATATTATATTGTTGAAAACAGATGAATTCCTGTTGAAATTCTCTGGTTTACATATTCCATTACAGCTTGTTGTAGAATTTGGAACATTAAAATAGGACCTCATCAAGCAAGTTATCACAAGCCAGGGTACTTTTTGTGGGTGCAAGTCCCAAATATGAATTCAAATAAAGAAATGTGTCAATTGTACTTAAAATACTTGAGTAAAAGTATCTACTTCCAGTATCTACTATTTTTTTCACCTTTAGTGAACAGTAGCATGTATAAACTCTTCTAACAGAGCTGTTTCATGGTCATCAGCTCTTGTATGTCTGGACGTCAGTGTCTGAATCCAGCTGGCCACTTGCGTTATTGCATTATTCATAAAACACAAACACACAAAATGGATTCCTCTGGTCCACTCCCCCTCCAAAGTCACAAGATTAATGAGTCACTCTTTAGGTTATAATTCAAAGTTCATCCTCACATACATCATATTTTGAAGCACATAGATTATGGGAGAGAGAACATTTATCATACGACAGGGCATACACAGGCGCAGCAGCAGCACATGGTACACACAAACACAACACACACACACAGACGCACAACACTGGTACAGTCCGCCTCCCCTTTCACTTCCACTTATTCTAATTTTATTCCCCCTCATCTCCTCTCAAGCAGTAAAGCAGAGACTGGTCAAAGATAATGTCCTAAAAAGTGGAGATTTCAACAGTCTGCTGGACCCAGTCATAGCCACAGACACCATGACCATTCATCACTATAATCAAAGGGGTTTCATTCTGTTTGTTGGACCATGCAACATTAGTACAGTGTGAGTATTTTAAAGAGGTATGCACTCTATTTATGTATAATTATTTAAACTGTTTATCTACAAGCCCATTGGGACGAAAAGATGATGCCACCAAGCTAAGTAACAGGTCGGATCTGTGGAGAGGCAATTCTCATCAGTATGAATGCATTTTTTAGGCAAGATTTCAGTTACATAGTGCACCCACATTTAAAAGAGTGATGATGATGTATAACATAATTTTTCCTTTTTAAAAATACAATAACAATCATATCTGTAAGACAAGTAATTTTAATGAAGAACCAGTAAGTCAAGCTTAATAGTCAAGCTTAATATATGAAACCTGCTGATTTGCCGTGTGACATAATTACAGTGTTTAAATTTGTGAAATTTCACCAAACTAAACTTGAACAAATGCAGCTGCGGAAAAAAGAACTAAAACCCCTGACACTGGCAGTTATATTTCTGGACTGTACAAACACGCATGAAATTGACAGAGAAAGGGAATGACAGTCTCATCAAAAATAATTCACTGCTGAATACAAGACTGCATTGGATTAGCTGAAAAACAGACTTCATCAACTTCTCTTGCAATTCACCCTGACAGCTGATGACCTCTCCAACATGGCCGACGACACTGACCCTGCCTCTCCGAATGATCGACCGTATTATGTCCTAATCTCTGCTCAAATACACGATAAGAAAGGCTCATTTGAAAAGATGATGGAGTCTTGAATGTTGAACTCAAATTTATAGATAAATATTGGATCATAATCACAAAGACGCCCATCTCGGCACATTTATGGACAAATTACTTTCTGGTCACAGTTTTGATGCAGGGAGATTGAATTCGCTGGGAAATTGGCATCGCAATGTCACAGATGCCACTTCAAATGAGCTCTGAACATATATTCAGTGTGTAGCTCATTGGCTTATGCTAATCCTTCCCATTTGCCACTTGTCAGACGAAAGTGTCATTTAGCTTTGCCGTCTTTTAGCCGCTCAGTAACTCGCACAAAACACGCCAGTCTTTCAATCAGCGGAGAGCTTTGGGTGCGGCTTAAACTTTTCTGGTCATTGATTTGATTATGAGCGATGTATCCAATTTAGCCACAAGTGAGTGTCTAAAATATGGGATTATTTGTCAACAGTAAACTGATGAGTTTAGTCTTTCATAAGGCCATCATTAGGAGTCAGGTCTTATTTGAAGGACTGGATATTGCTTTGGATCATCACACAATCAAGTTGCTTCTTCTGTCTTGGATTTTGAGTGTGTTTCTCGTCTACATGGCCTGACTCCTGGTACAAACTTCATATACTTCATTTATTAAACTGCACTGTTGTTCTGTCCATACTGTCTGGAGCTAGCTTAAATTTAGCCTAACTGTGTTTCCATGTAACTCACCGCTTCTCCAGAGTTTACCTGCTCCTCAGCCTTCATCATCTCACTCCCGTTACTCCTCGCCACTGCTCACCGCACCTCCTCTTCGTCCAATCAGCTCCCATTCTGCCCAATTTAAACCCCCATTGCAGATGCACGTCTGCTTCAGTTTGTGCTGCGCCCCACCTCCTCACCAGCGCCCCATTGGCTTCTCATCATCACATCGTCCCCTCAACTCTCCTCGGCCTCACCTCTACCACGACGTCATCGTCCTCTAACTGGCCATGTCCTTCATCGCAATGTCTTCTGTCGGGGTCTGAGCGCCAACGATAAACTCATTCTACGTTAGCAGAGGTCTGTGCTCTTCTTGTTAGATTTGGCGCTGATAAAATGTTGATGTTGCTTCACCAGGCAGCTCCCTCTTACTCCAGCTCTGATTGGCTGCTCACACAGACGCAGCGTTCCCTTAAGGAGCATTGTGCGGGGGTCACAGCATCTCACTCTCCTCATCATCTTCCCTTTGATGAACAAATGAGCAGTTCCTCGCCCTTTCAAACATTTTTGTGCAGCACATTGAGTCCAATTAGTCCACGCGGTAAAAGCGGGAGCCGAGCAGACACCGGGGCTTCAGGTGTCTCGGCCGCAACACTTCATCTGTGAACCGCAATCAAGTCCTTAATGAAATAAGTAATTAACATATTATAATTGTGCTACAGTTTGATTTGACAGAAATCATTTTCCATATCTAATACTATGCTAATTTAATCTGTTCCATTCTCACCAACATGACCTTTTGTGATTAAGTTTCATGGCAGACTTCTGTGTGTGTCAGGATTACTCATGGTGACAAGATCTGTTTACACTGCACCCACCAACGCAGTCACTAACTATAATAGAAAATGAGATAATATAATGATTACAATAGAGCTCTGACAATTAGAGTTAGCAATAGCAGAAGATAGCCTGAACAATAGGTAGTTAGTCACTTCTTTCCTGTAGCACACTGATAGAATTTCTCTATTGATAATGCAATGAAAGAGCTACTCATGGCTTTCATTTTCCTGCTATAAGCGCCATTTTTAGGATTTCTGACCATTCAAAAGTTGTCGTGTTTTTTTTCTACTGGATATTTTTTTGTTTATGTTATGTTAAAAAACAATAATACTTTGCTCAGCCACAAAAATGAGCACAGTAGAATCACTCAAAACAAAATATTGCCTCTAGAAGGTAGAAGGTTAAAGGTTCTCATTAAAACTCATGACTATTTCCAACTTGTAATGTCAGCAGTTTTACTATGAACCAAAATGTGGCATCAGTATTAAAACCTTGTTATTTTAGATGCTTCTTTAAACCCTTGTAGTTTACAAAATTGAAGACATCCCTGACTTAAGTAAACATGTTGCCCTTAACCAGCGGGCTCCAAGACACAGAAAGATAATGATCACACAAACTAGCCAGTTAGATCTGCATCAAACTGGGCACAAATGAACCTCAAGAAAGAGTGACGGCCAAAGGCTGTGGGCGGGAACAGGAAGTGAGTTGGAAGCAGAGAGGAAGTAATTGTAGCTGAACCGTGGCGTTAGGAGACTGACGATGGAGAGAGCAGAAGCAGTAACAAGGCTGTGAGGGCCCGGGGCCGCTTGACAACATTACCATAGTCCTCACCTCCAGTACACAATACACTTGTCAGCCGCGCCTTGGCCCCTCTGAGACGCGACACTGTTGCTGTTTTAGAGTGTCACTTAAGGTTTCAGTCACGGGCTTATTAGTTCAATCAGACTCAGCGCCAGGCTTACAGTGTGCCAACTTCAAATCAAGAGTGTGCTGAGCGGGCAAGCTAACTTTACCACACAGGCACACAAAAGCAGAGACTAATGTGCTTAGATCCATGGCTGCACTTGTAAAATGGTATATCACAGTCAATGTAAAAGTCACCTGAATCTATTTATGTATGCATCTATTCATTCGTTCATTCACTCATCCATTCATTCATTTACTTTATACAGGGAAAGATTAAACAGGTGCAATTATGACTATAAACGTATATGACCCGATTATTAAAATGCAATAGTGGCACCAATGTGTCCGGTTGCAAATGCTGATACTTTATGCCGAAATAGTTTTTTTATGGGGGGGTTTGTTGCCCAGAGGCTATTTTGGACAGAATGTAAAGAGTGCTGAGGCAGAGAGACATTCACCAAATTGTGCCAGACATTGATCTCACTAGACCGCCGTCATTGCCTTGTATAAAACCTGCATTTTTTCTTATATTTTAAAAACATGCCGGATACTGTTGCTAAATGTGGTAAAAAAAAAAAAAAAAAATCATCTTTTTATCTTCTCTGTGTCCTACGAGATTTGTATTTGCCACAATATTTTCGTCTGCCTCCCTCTCTCTTTCTCACTCTGCTCCTGCACAATCTGGCACCTGGATACAAACTCTCCTGTGAATATGATCACGCCAAACTACAGAGGTGAGAATAGATTTGTGCTCAGGCTCCTAATGTTTTTGTTTGAATCTATTTTGTATTTGTAAACATAGACTGTCCATCATTACTGTATAAAGTGTTTGGGGCTAAATTGAAAGAGCATTTACTCCTGAACTACAGTATTAGGCTATATGATAAGGTACAATGTATTTGTCAGTGTGTGTGGTGCCTCAAGTCATTTGTCCTATACCCATTTTTTCATGTAGAGCTAAATCAGTTTTGGACCAGTAAAGTATATTATAAAAGGTGAGGTTTTTTATCAATCACAAACCCAGATGTACTGTTGGTGCACTGTTAGCATGATAGTTGATGTTCAATCAATAAACATAGTGAAAACTCTTCACAGTGTTAAAGTGTTGAAAATTATGCTAAAAATTGATACAGGGCATCTGTATGTAGTTATTGTTAAAAAAGCATTGTCAAACATTAGTATTTTATTCACACTCAAATAATAAGTGACTTTTATGTGTCTCCTGTCACACAATAACAATGAGAGTGTTAACATGAAGCTTTAGATCCTGATGCTATTTTGAATGTGATGTTTGTCAACCTGTCAACAGGACAAATATACCACTTTAACACACATTTATATATGCACAATTAGTCTTTGGTCATTATCTGCTTTCCAATTATTTTCATGCTTAATCAATAATTACACTGATTTCTTTCATGAATTAACATGCATACAAGCGGGGGCGTCGGACTGGGGGCGGGTAAAGGGCACTGTTTACACAGGGCCCAGTGCAGGGAGGGGCCCCTCACAAAGTCTGTAATTTGCATTTTTCAGAAGATAGTATGTAGTGTGGGCCCCCCATGATGATTTCTAACTAGGGCCCAGAATTTGGTGCTACACCCCTGCATATAAATCTCAATGTCGTCTGAGATGAATCAGATTATGAGTGAAAGCTGTCGATATTTAAAATGAGTCAAACCATTGTGCATTAAGCCTCAGAAGCAGCCTCTCCCAGCTTTATGTTGTCATTACAGCAGACACTGCAGAGTGTCAGATTGGAGAGCTGTAAATGTCTGTGCATTCACAAGTTGAAAGTGTTGGCATCAATCGTGCCACGCAATTTCATCATGAGTGACAACATGCTGAAACATCTGCCACCAAGTGATCGGAAAACAAAGTCTGCACTGAGCTGGTGGAAGGGTCTGCAAGCACTGGGAGAGACGCGGGAGCTTCCGTTTACCATTTTAAAGGCGCACTATGTCACTTTTCTGGTGAAAGGGCAGCACATGCTTGTCTCCATGGAGAAGTTATTGCTGCCACTAAACATATTTACCTATCTTGCATTTATTTGATTGCAGTTGTTTTATTCCAGAAAAAAAACAAAAAAACAAAAAAACATGCATTCTTAATGTGAGCGGGATCACATCTCCACAGACCTCACCTATAACTTGGCATATATAGATACAGTAAGTTTAATGCCGTAGAGTGGATTATTCATGCAATAACACACATCTCCATGGAGACAAGCACCTGGTGGCCCTCATGGGGTTCAGCTTCTCTGATCACCACCAGACATGTCTTGCCCATGGGCACAAGGACAGTGTGTTGTGGAGATCACACTGCTAATCTATGCACCTCTTTAGGAAATAGTATTTAAAATATCTTAAAGTATTTATCACATTCATGTATTAGTTTGTACGTAAAATGTATTGTAAATGTCAAAATAACTACAAACCTGACAAATACCTTTGTTTCTTACCGTTCTCCTCTCTGTGCATGTACAGCCCTGACCTGAGTTCGCCTGTTTCCTCTGCTTCTCTCTCACGGCCCTCAGCAGAGACTGAAAGAGCAGTGTGGTCTGTGCGCCTGACCCTGGCCTCACTCTCTGTCTCTCTCTCTTTCTCCTAGCACTCTCTCTCTTTTCTCTCTCCCACTCTCTCTCCTCTGTCTCCCCCTCCCTCTCTCTGACAAGCCCTCTCTCTTCCTCCCACTTTCTCTCCCTCTCTCCCTTTCTCTCTCTCTCCCCCTCTCTCTCTAACTCTCTCCCTCCGTCTCTAACTCCCACCCTCTCTCTGTCGCTGTCTCTCTCTCTCTCCCTCTCCTCCCCCTCTCTGTCTTTCTCTCCATCTCTCTGTCTCTCTCTCCCCCTCTGTCTCTCTGTCAGTCTCCCCCCCTCTCCCTTTCTCTCCCTCTGTCTCTCTGTCAGTCTTTCCCCCTCTCCCTTTCTCTCCCTCTGTCTCTCTGTCAGTCTTTCCCCCTCTCCTTTCCCCCCTCTCTGTCAGTCTTTCCCCCTCTCCCTTTCTCTCCCTCTGTCTGTGTCTCTCTCTCTCTGTCTCTCTCCCCCCTCTCGCTCTCTGTCAGTCTCTCTCCCTCTCCCTTCTCTCCCTCTGTCTGTCTCTCCCTCTCTCTGTCTTTAACTCCCCCCCCTCTCTGTCTCCCTCTCTCTGTCTCTCTCAGAGTATGTGTGAGTGCCATCCATCTGTCAGCCGTCAGAGCACAGCCCTCCGTGCCGAGAGCTGTCACTTCTCGTCAGGGCGCCATGCTCGGGCCTTTTGCAGCTGCCCTGGATCACTCCGGGCCAGAGGAAATGTGCCTATCTCTGTATATATGTGTAACAGAGAGGGGGAGAGAGAGAGAGAGAGAGAGAGAGGGGGATTCTGGCTCTGAAACAAAGAGGAAAAGAATGTAGATGAAGTGAACGCAACATGGAGAGCATATCACCTTACACAAATACTGTAAGTTCGTTCATTTGTGACTTTGATCAGCCTCTATTGGTGGATATGTGCAACTACAACAGTGTCAAATTTTAAATAGTTACTATGAGCCAAACGGAGCCCACTGTTTAAGTTTAAGTTTTTCCTTTCCGAGAAGGAGGGGCCAAGGACAGGGACGTTCTGGGACAGTTATCCATTTGCTTGTTTTGTCTGTTTCACTGATTGATCTTCTAACTTTCTGTTGGTTAAATCAATGATCTTGTTAAACACTAAGAGGCCACTGCTGATGTGATTTTGGGCTTTACAAAAACACACTGAATTGAATCATTAACTCCGCAATCTCCTGTTTTCCAAATGACCTAATGAATGTTTTTTGAAGACAGAAGTGTGGCCATATGATTATCTAGGAATTATAACTTTCTCGATAAAAGATTTTAAAAGAAAATTTGGGGGTAAGTAATGTAAGAACTGGAATTGTCACTACAGAATACATCCACCAGTCCACAATTATACATTAACGTCAAGCCTACTCCTTGGTTTCATGTCACTCTTGGTGCATTAATATTCATGAACGCACACCACACTCTGAAATACCTTTGTGTTGTCGGTACTTTTGATAGCCTCGTGCATCATAGGTTTGTTCATTGTGACTCTACACTTTGAAATAGCTGATTATAATAATCACTGTAAATCTCTATACATCTTGTCACAACTGTTATTACTGTCTAAGATTTACTGCGTCCTGTGTGTTAACCTTCTGCGCTCATGTTAGCTTCAGGCCTTTAGCAACCAGTGTTTTATGAACATCTCCAACGTCAACTCAGAAAATCTCTGTCTGCTTAACACGCAATGACTTCTGCTGCAGGGCATGATGGGAAATGGTGTAGAATTCAAGTGTATAGTGACATGCGTGGTCGGCTATAGAGTTAAATATGAGGCACATGAAATTAACTGGGTAACACTTATACACAGATAAATACTTTATTGAATAATTTGTATTAAACTTATTCATCATGAGTTAAGTCTTTGTTCATGCTTTATTAAGGCTAATTAAGGTGTAGTTAAGGCTAATTAAGGTGTAGTTATTATAAAGTGCTACACCCAACTCTTAACCCTTACCCCCTTAGTTAAGTAGTTACTAAGAATGCATGAATTATGTTTCATATTTTTAAGGCTTATCAAATGTTTTCAACTTAGTCTGGCATGTTCTTCAGTCGCCCCAAGTGCAGGTAAAGATGTGGTTTAGGTGTAAGTAGAAATCGTCACAGTTTTAAAATAGAATAAAGCATTAAATCAGACACGACCATGATATTACCATCAGTTTTTCATGTCAGCGATCACAAAGAAAAATGGTGCTGAGCCGTTATGATATTTAGCTGACAAAACTGTTAGTTATTGTGCGCTGACATGAGATCAATATAAATCCTGAGCGTTTAGCATTTATTAAAAGGTAGCTGTTGTTTCATCCGTCTTGGTGCTGTCTGCTGCTGTGGAGGCATTAGACAAAGTGACCAGTGCGTGTGATCCCATGCATTCACAATCCAAACGAATGTCTTTTCATACAGGACCATAATGCACAGACTGTAAGTGGGTTTTTTCATCTTTCATTGTCAAGTTATTTATTTGTGCTCAAACGTCGGGAACATTTTTTAGCTCTTTGGCTCGGAGCTCTCCCTGTGGGCGACCTTCAGAGAGAGGGATGGTGTGATGGTGTTACCGTGGGAGACGAGACAAGGCCTGAGGGAGACAGACTGGGAAATGCTAAAGGGAACATTGGGACAATCAGACACTGTTCAGTTTTTTTTCCATTTGAAATTACATACTACACTAAAAAAAAATATCTGTTGTCTACTTTTGGCTATTTCATAATAAACACCCTCATTCTTTTGGTTGAGCTATTATAAACCTATAATATACCAAAATATTAAAGGTGCACTACGTAACTTCCCTGGTTGGGGGAGGGGTCTGCCACCTGCTTAATTGTTTCCATGGAAATATTATTACTTAGCCCAAAATGTTCTAACTAATCTATCTTGCATTTATTCAATTATAGGTGTTTTCATTGCTCAAAAATACCTCAAAAAACCTCTCCACAGATCTGACCTGTAACTTGGCCTGGAGGCGTGACCTGCTTGTCTCCATGGAGAAAGGTAGGTATAACGGCATATTATGGAACATTCTAGGCAAGGCAATAACATGGAAACGTGGCGGACCCTCGATCAGAAAAGCATAGCCCACCTTTAAGATTGTGTTTTATCCTCTATGGTCTGATCCCTTAACCTTAAATCATCTTTCTATAAAATCTGCCGTAGTTGTCAGCCTCGTCCCTTTCTCTTTTTGTCCAATTAGGATGACTAATTCAGCCACATGATTGCCACCTTCAGCAGCGCTATAACTCAGAATGGGGCTATTACGGAGAACATTTCTGGAGAAAAATGGTCACATTTCGCCAAAGTGCGGACTCAGCACAGTTTATGAATCATTTGGTAACACTACATGAACACAGTCACAGCACCTGAGTTTTATAGTCGCGCTTCACTGTGATAAATAGCCACATCTGGAGCAGGATGTGGCCCTATTGTGAAGAAGTGAGGAAGATGATGGTTAGTGTTTAAGAGAGGGTTAAGAGGTCCATCTATTGTGTAAAGGCTCGTGTGTTTAAACAGGGTTTTTAAAAAGTGCATTAATGTTGAATATTGAGAATTTGAAAAATGGAAAGAATCTATGGGTTAACGCTATTCATGAGGTTCAGCTTCCTGTCATATGCAACATTTTGAGGACTTTCCCGTTCAAAAGATATAATATTTTGTTTTAAATTGTTAATCGCTATGGCAACAGTCCTAATTTTTCATCATTCTGAATCCAAGGATAAGGATGAAGATACAACACTGGAAAAAACACAAGATTGGGTCCATGAGGATGATATTTTTCCATAACTTAAAGGGCCTTGATTACGCAAAATTGACTCTTGTGAGGTTTTAGCCATGTTATAACGCTGTTACCTCCTCAAAACATACCTGGAGCTGTGTTTTGTTTCATTCACACATGTTTAAGTAACCCTTTATTATTAGTCTGTCTACATCTCCAAAGCTCATTTTATTTTTCTTGTATTTTTCTTGGATTATTTTTGTAAAGCTATATTATACACTCTTCAACAGTATTACCTTGATTACAACACCATGAGAAATCTCAAGACACCACACAAATATCTTCTTTCATTTTAGTTATTCACTTCAAGGCGTTCCTACAGTTAAACCCGGTGCCCCGTAACATTTGCTGGTTTCCATATGCATATTTATTCATCTTTAATTTGACTATACCTCGTGTTACAATATATCAGCTACATTTTTCTGAATCCAGTACCAACCTCTTTTGCTGCATACCGCATAAACATGAAACTCTTCTCCCATCAGATCTGGAGCTGTGCGTGTTTGCTCCACAAAATAAAAAAAATCAAATGGAGTTTTAAGATACTGAGTAAAAAAAACATGCGTACCTTGAAGAAACTGTTCAAAGCCTCGGCAGCGCAGTCACACATTCCTTCCTGAGGCATCGCAAAATCAAAAACAACAAACATCGCACTTACGCGCCTCTTTAGTTCCTCAAATGTTGTTTTTGGTGCTGGTTTAAAAGGAGCAGTGAGGCAGTAGGGGGTAAAACATGCTCTCAAAAGTCTCAAAGCTTTCAAGGCAAAACACATGCCGAGTTTGGGCTCATAAACTGTGTAATCGTCACATTAGTTTAGTAAATACTGACAAATCACCCCAGTCTCGAGAAGGCCTCACCAACAAGGATTTGTTTAACGCTTTGGGTTGATTAGAATTTGATTTCAACCTAAGAAATGACAAAGTAGCAGCCTATACCGTGCTTGGACCAAACATTGACCATTACTTTGAGCACATTTGTAGTTTTATGTTTTTTTCTTTGTTTTACCAGACTTTAAATATGTGATAACCTTTCTGATTTCTAGTTGGCTCTACCTATTTGCTTTGCCTGGAATGTTCACAGTATGGCATTAAACATATCCAGAAATCATTTAATTATACAAAGTCTTTTTGGCTAAAAGTAATCTTTGCATCATGCATTCTTATTGTAAGCTGTTTTCTTCTCCACAGGTCTCATCTGTAACTTGAACCAGATATGTATTGTATCAAACTGTGAAATATTCTCTGCAGTGTCATCTCCAAGAATAATTTTCTCTCAGGTGACTTCTCTGTGTAATGTCATTTTGGCTTCTGTAGCCAAATCGATGTGGTAATAGTAGTGGTAATAGTAGCTAGAATAAGTGGTGGTAGTATTGATTTTCTGCAAGGTTTTCACATTTTTTCTTCAGCTGCTTTTGTACTTGTTATAGCAGCCCCAAGCCTGGATAAACCCAGAGGTTTGTGTGAGGAAGGGCATCCAACAGCCTGTTAAACAATGGCACTAAACACTTTACGTTAGACAGAGGATTATTATTAAGTGTTCAAGTGAAAAAACTGATATGTCTAGATGCCTCCATTTTGAGAAATCGTTTTTGGAAGCTCAGCCTTCAGTTTTGTTGAATACTTTATCTTTTTTTGATCAATAACTTCAGATTGAACCTTTTTTTCAGCCATTTATCTGGCCGCATATATGTTCTACTGATCCCTGTTTACCAGTCTGCAGCATGCACACCTCCCAGAGAGCCCCGCAGAGACACACACAGTCAGAGCCTTGTGCCCTACATACACGTCCTGTGGGAAAGGCTGGCAATGTTGATTTTCTTTGAGTCGGCATTTCATCATGTTTTATATCATTCAACTAATAAAAAAACAGTGCTCCGCTAAAGCCTGCTCCCTCTGGACAAGTGTTCACCATAGTTCTCCTTAGACGCTGTGCTCCATCTCCTGCTGCTGTAATTACCTAATGCACAGTTTACAGCCCAAACAAGCCCATTCACTTTGTGTTAAGACAGAAAGCTGCTCTAAATGACACAATGAATTATAAATGTGAGAAAATATGAGAAATTTACTTTTCATGGGGCTCGTGTACAGTTTATGTGCCCTCTAAATGCCAAGCCAAGGTACAACGTGATTTGTTTTTGACTGAGACACACTTTACTGATCCATGAGGGAAACGTGACACAGTAATATTCTTATAGAGCAGAGACTAAGAGCAAATGGAAAAGTGAAAAAAATGTACCTGTCGCTTTATAACAAGTGAATTCATGACATGGTTTATTTCTTGAATATTCAAAGTAATAATATTCCATTACTTATACAGATTAGGGTTGTGTAAAGAAACAATATCCTTATGTTAATTGATACAAGAATTCTTTACCTTTTTCAATAGTTTTAATATGATGTTGATCTATAACAGTTGTCAAAACAAACCATATGTGTGTTGAAAATGACATTCTGTTGTAAAAAATATATATATATATACAAAAATGTTGGTTTAAATTAGTTGAACACTGAGCATAGAACCTGGCTCTTAACCTAATCCATTTTCATTTTGTATTTATTTCGAGCAGATTAGTGAACACAAAGTATACATGTGTCCAGCACACGTTATGTACATTTCACATATTTTTTTTCTTATTTAAGCTTAAAAAGGAGTGGGAAGAAGAAAACTTGTCAAATCCCACCCCTGTCTTCCATTAGAACAAGTCCTTAAAACTCAAAATCAACTTGGAAATTTTAGTATCACTACTACAACACTTATACAGATTGTTATATATATATATATATATATTGTCTTGTAACAAGTGAGACAAGTGAGACATCTTCAAGCCTGGTTCAGTCCTGCAAGTTCACAAATACCGCAGTTTAAGTCTAGTGCTGTGGGGGTGAGCAGAGGGGACTTTTATTGTGGAGTGGGCCTGGACACTGTTAAAGGCAGAGCTGGTGTTTAACAGGACTATTAACAGCTAGATGTCCGATCGATACGGCGAGGCAGAGAGAGTGAGGCGCGTTCATGTCACCCTGATGTGTTATTAGACCTACACACGTGGCTCTTGTCCAATCGTAGTGTTCCCATACAATTAAAGCACCTTACCCCTCCTCTCTCTCACACCCTGCACCACAGACCCCAGCCTGTAAATAACCATTTCATAAATTACTAAAGCGTTTAACAAGTGTCGGTGAACACGGGGATCTTTGACATAACAAACAACAGATTTATTTTAGTACCACAGAGCAGAGGCGGCACTAGACATTTTTGGTTGGAGGAGCTAAGGAGGTTCTAAGGTCTTCAATGTGGGCGCGCCCTTATCAAGTTAATTTGGAGCTTTTTAACAATGGAGTGTACCGCCCACCCCCTGTAGTGATTTATAAAACTTGGAATTCTTTTTGCTTTTTACATACTGTTGTCTCATTTTGAACACTCGAAATTGGATGTGCTATGAAAGTGGGACAAAAATCTTTGGGGGAGCTATGGGGGTGCATTGGCCATTCTAAGGAAGGCTAGTGCCCCCTCAAGCTCACCCATGGCGCTGCCCCTGCCATAGAGACACACGTGGACTCTCCAGTGTAGTTCAAATATAACAGTACCCCATGTATAGGTAAAAAGCAATATCATAGTTTCCTTTCACACTTTGTTCTTGTTTTCCTTGTTGGGAATCAAGTGAATTGTATTTAAAATCACTTGAGCATCAGTGTGTTTGCTGTTGTGATGTACACAGTATCTTCTTGTTAAATCAGAGATACCCATCTCGTTAGTGACTATCTGTTAAACCTTCTAGTAACCTTTGTTTCATTCATTCATATTAACTGTGAGCTTAAGCCTGATTTAGCTAGTTGGCCTAGTTTGTTTGCTTCTTTTTCATATTTTGTGCAAAGACTTAGACCACAAGGGAAATGCACAGTAGCTCACACATTACAATAATATAACAAAGAGCAAAAACAAAATGATAATTCTATTCATAATAATTCAAGTAGCAAGGGGGGTTGAGGATACCAAACTATTAGCAAACAAAGGAATTACTTGGGTCAGGCTTAGTTCTAAGTCAGACTTAATAAACTTTGCAAAAGGTGGAAAACCCCTGGCCTTTCACGTCTTCTTCATCTTGTTGTTGAAAGGATAACAAAACACAGCCTGAAGATGTGCGTATGTCACTTTGGTGAGTGTGAGAAGTGTCTGGAGACAGTGGAGCGCTGTAGTCCATCCTGAATTTACTGATCTGCTTTAGGCCCATTGTAAACACTCTCAACACTTTCATTCACGTATTATGTCATTCTGCATTTTCCCACACTTGAGAAACAAATAGCTCTCTTTTCAAAATGTGAGAGAGTTCTGATTTACTTACTTTGATGAATCATTTTATTGTTTTGATAATGTGCTTAAAGCCTTTCTTGGAAACACTTAACTGTATTAGCAGCTTATTACCAGCGGTCAACGCACTCACATATTTAAGTTGTATCTAAATTAGCACGTGACAAATGACTGCAGTGGAAGTGCAAGATCTGTCTACAATAGATATCAATGGGCCAGTACATTAATGTATTTTCCCAACGACACTTACCCACTAATGGCAATGCTTTTGAGTGCACCAGTTTGACAAAATGTAAGGCTGTCCTCCTCACAATAGTATGCGGCCACCCATCATATGAATTTGTCTGTTTGTTGTTAGTACTTCAGCCCATTAAATCCCTCATATTGATTTTCTCACTGCTTTATAAGTGTGCCATAACTGAATGCTGGGGTTTTGTCCTCCACGTGTCTCTGTGAACTCCAGATGCCCTCCCACCTCGTCTCGTACTGTCATCTTTCCTCATTCGCACTAACAATTAGGTAATGAAATATTGATTTTTAGTTAGATTCATATTGATGCTATTAGCTTTGCATTGATAAATCACGGACACTGCAGAGCCAGAGCAGGAAGACATTACTGTGTGTTAATCTGATGGATATGGCTTCTTCCTTTTCCTCTGTGTCCCTGCACCTGCACCATAATACTTTGTCTACAACGTTCACAAAGGCAAAGCACTTGTTCGAGTTTACGCAAGGTACTTTTACTGCATTCTGGCTTCATTTTGGCCTTTTTGCCCTATAGTTTGTGGTAGTTATACTTCTAATGCCCATTGCAGATATAAACATTGCATTGATTGGTGTATTAACTGGTATTTTTTATGATAGTTTGAGACCTGCTGAAAAGGCTGAGGGGTTTATTTTTAACACGTTCGTAGTTTGAGCAAACAAAAATACACAAATAAAAACAGCTAGGAAAAAAACTATTGATTCAGTTGTTTCTGTTGAACAAAATTCAGCACAAATCTTTATCAAAATCAATACATTTGAAGCCTTATTAAATCTCAAAATATGCGTGAAAAATTTTTACTTTTTACTCTTTAAGTACATTTTTAAACGGGTACTTTAATACTTTTACTTAAGTAGATTTTTTCATGCGATACTTTTACTTGAGTATTTTTTTTTTTGCTCCAGTATCAGTTCTTAAATAACAAAATTGAGCACTTCTATTACTGACATTATCACTATGTCACCTGTTGGACAATTTATGAAGACAAATGTGAAACAATTTGGCCAGAAAAACACTGTCTTCTTGGATGCAACAAATAAGTGACAAACACCAACAAAACAGGTGTAACTGGGGGAAGCAAAGGGTCACAAAAAGCAAATCCTATATTCTAGTTTGCATATTGGAATGAGTGTTGTTAGAATTTGAAGATTTTTTTTTAAGTTTATTCAGTCAGTCTATTTAAGAATTGCCATAATTACCGGTAGTACTCTTTTTTTCAAAGTTACAAAGGTCCTTTATTGTGCAAAACTAACTCTTGTGAGCTTTAAACCATGTTATAATGAATGAAAACATACCTGAAGTTGTGTTTTGTTTCATTCACACATGGTTAATCCTGCATTATTAGTCTGTCTACATCTCCAAATCTTAAAATGCTCTGTTCCGCCTTGTGATGTCATGAAGTAGTAACTTTCCAGTTAACAGCTACCTTTTCCCTTTAGTTCAGTGGAGATTGACAATTCCAGGGTTGAAATCATCCAAATGATTCTAGTGAAGATGTGTGGAGTTTAAAAACACAGCAGAGACATTTCCTGTATTACCACATGACATCACAAGGTGGAACAGAGTGTTTTCTGTTTGAGAGAAGAACTAATTATGCAGGGATTGTATGTTAAACATGTGTGAATGAAACAAAACAAAACTCCAGGTATGTTTGTGATGAGGAAACAACATTATAACATAGATCAGAAAATAGTGTAATACGGGCCCTTTAAATGACTGTATAGACTTGAATATTTTGGTGGGCCAAATTTATATAATATTGATAGACATTAAAACAGTGTAATAATGTGACTTCATTGGCGAATCTCTCTTTGTTCCATCCAGCTACATAGGCTCACATATACTGTCTGTTAGTCTAGTCCAAACATCTATAGTTCTCATGAGGACAAGTCTGGCAGCTCTCACTCCCATCATGCACCAGGCCTTCTCTATATTTTTTCCTCTCTCTTTTTCACTCTCCACCCTCTCTCTCACGTTGTTTCGCTCTCTCTCCCCCCCATTGCAGGGTCGTCTGGGCTGCCACAGAACATATGCCAGGGCCTGTTCGCTCCCTCCGGCCTGGGACATGATCCACTCCGTAGCGGCAGTGGCTGGTGGCAGTCCTGACATGATCTGCGGCGTCTCTCCGGCAGTGAACGGAGGCTGTCACTGCACCAGATGTATCACGAGAGAACTGACAAACGTGCAGTGACAGGGCAGAGGCATACACACTGTTGTACCAGGCCCGTGTCAATGTGGCTTAGACAGAGACCACCACAGGAGCTTTTCTGTAACAACAGCTGACTGGCAACATGTGCTAGTCATTCAAGTTCACCAGCAAGGGGCTGTTTTGTTATTCCATTGAAAGTTACAAATCACATAGCCAAGATTTTGAACCACTGGTGTGATGGATAGGACTGGCATCGTGAAAGGGGTCAAGAGTGAGGGAGACGTTCAGTGAACTGTCTGACTGAGGCCTGCAGAGAGCTTGTATGATGTGAACAAATCCCTTGGCCCTATCGCAATGCATTCCTAAATTAAATTCTACTCATTTTTATGTTGATTTTTTTGTGTGGCAGGTGTATTTTCTTTTTTTTTTTTTTTTTTTAGGAAACGGTGGCCTCTGCACTGTTTAGACATGTAAGGTGAATTAACAACTCAAAAATGAATGTGAGAGCTAATGCCTGTCTGAGTTTCTCAGATACGTCTCAGTGCCATAATGGTAATAATACACAATTTGATGTTGTGCTCAAGATCTTCTAAAAAGGGAATCTTTATATCTTGGTGAAGTCTGCCATCTGCTGGTAGAACAGATAAACTACAAGTATATGCACAGAACCACTTTAATTTTATGCTTCCATAGCTTTTCCTTTACCGCTGCTTATTCAATTCATCTTTATTCCAGACAGTCCATTTTTAAAACAGACAAGGACAGTGACAATACAAACTGTAAACATTTATGTTTTAAAAAGACAACCACACCAGTGACTCCACATCTGGAGACACTGAACTGATAGCGGATTACTGAGCTAATAAAGGATCATTTTACAAAAAAGAACTTGCAAAGTGCATTTTGCCACCTCAGTAATAAAAAGGGCATCTCAAATTTAATGATAAATAATGGTATATTGTACCCCAACTCTTAATCAGGACTTCTTAATTAAGGAAAGGCTGTAAACATTTTACTGAATATAATGTAGATTAAATGTGGACCAAAATATTTCACAGTAAGCCAACTTTATTGGATCATTTTACAGTCAAACAAACTGCGAAAACAGACAATATAAATTTGGATACTTTCATAATTATAAACTATGAAACATTGTCACAAAATTAAATCAGAATAGGATCAATTATTTCTCTTCTCCATAATGTCCATATCACATTGCCCCATCACACACTTGAAGAGTTGCAAAAAGACACTTAAATTAAACTATCAACAACATCATAAAAAGTTCAAAAATAAATTATCTATTCCCAAAGTCTCCCAATGGCCCGATGGCTTATCTTCTCAATACAAATAAAGAGAGCTTTTAAAGGAAAGTTAATACAATCTGAACTACAACATGAACACACTAGAAAAAAACCTGCAAACAAAACAATTAACACAAACTGAGGCGTTTTAAATAACAAATAAAAACATGTCTCAAACTCAGCTTTCTTTGCATTTGCTAAAAACTAAATCACAGCATTTAACTAGTACAATGTGAAGCAAGTGTGCACATTCTTCCTTATCAGAGATTCAATTTAACCAAGGCTACTTCTATGAGTAGCTCAAAAATACTTTGTACAAACTGTGTAAGGCAGGGCACTGTGTTTCAATCAAAAAAATATTTTTGACACTGAAAATGAGTGGCCACGAATTTTGTTGAACAGTATTTCTGTTTTGATTGTCCAAAAGTGTTTTTTTTGTTTTGGAAACCAGCCACAAAGAAGTCACTAGTGTACACTCTGTTTTGAATAAGATTTGAATAACCACACACAAAAAAACAATTATGTGGCGCCCCCTTGAGGGAAAACAAATCTAAAAGAAAAGAAGTAACTTTGATTTGGCAAAATGCGGATCAAATTAAGTTTAGAATAAAACCATGAATAGACAAAGCCAGTAAAGCTGTTATGAACAAGCTCATTTTTCTCAGAGGCACAACACAAATACTGAAATACATTAGGATTATATAGAGAGTTAAAAGTCTGTAGTTAATGAAGTCTATAAAATGAACACTGGATTTGATATTCAAGTATCAACAAACATATTCTTGTATTATCCCCGTTAAGTGTTTCCCCAGGTTAGAACTGTTCAGTGAGTGACGGACGTCTATTAGAAGGCTAGCATTACTTTAAAGTTGCATGTAGTAATGGCACCCCTGATATAATGAGTTTCACTACTTAGTGTTGCGTGCCCATTGTGTGTATTTGTATTGTGTAGTCAAAACTTCACAATACTACACACAACCTGCTTCTTTCAGAACTTCACACTTGAAAACAAAATGTCCTTTCTATTCAAAATATTTTAAGGACCTAAAACATGTCAACACTCTTAACAAAAACATGCAAAACACTTTGAAATGAAACAAATGACAAATTAAAGTCTCCATGTCCATTCGTTGTTTTGCATATGTTGTGCATTATCAGGCCATTTTCAGGATCTGGCTCCTTTGGGGAAACAGCAGACATCTTTGTTCTGGACAAAATCATTGACAAAATGGAGATTCACGTTCCTTTGTGAAGAGACCCTGAGGACGCTGAATGACTGTTTACCTTCAAGAAACAAGCACAGGAATAAATGTTAGCTCATGTGACCAATGCTGAGAATTTTGGATATGTCAGTGTCTCTGTATTGTTTTGTTCGAAAAAAATATATAATTTAAATATGATAAACTACAGTGTGTATATCTTATAGATTAATGTACACCAATATAGTATAGTATTGTGGTTAAGTTTATTTTTTTTATTTAGAAATACTCTGCATACCTGCTTTGAACCTTCAGAGACGGAGTGGACCTCATTTGCATAATGCTCATTCAGCTGCAACATTGCTGGAAAATACACAATATATATTTAAATTCATACATGCAATGCTTGTTTCATGAATTTCTAAAAACAAAAGCAATATAAGCATGCCCTTACCTTGTGGATCGAGCTGGGGGTCGACAAAGCCCCAGTGCTGGTACAGAGCAGCCAGATCATGTGGACTGTAGTTTTTTAAGAGGCTTAAAATATTTATATCCATTGGCATTTGTCCCGTTGATTCACCTTTTCCCTGAGTGAATAGGAGCGGGTCCAGATAGGCTTTGCTCCCATGTAAACCCCACATGTTCAAGGCTGCCCACAGGTCGTGACCTTTAAGACCGGAGGTGGGGTCACATGACTGTCTTTGGGGGTGGAGCCTATTTGAGTTTGAGGAAGTGCTACTGTGGTGGTTTCGGGCCAACATAAAACCCAAACCCTCTTGTGGGAAGTTGCCCTTTACTCTATATTTTGGACTGGACTGGGAAGTAGATGTACTCTTGCTTTGCCCCACAGCACCTGAAGAAGTGGTCCCCTTACTGCCTCCCATTACTGAGGTTTTCTGGGGCGCCACTTTCCCTTTCCCATCTACAGAATGGGAGTCCTTCGGATGAGTACTCTTGGGTTTTGGGGCAGTTGATTGGCTCTTGTTGCCTGAGTGCTTGCTGCTACTATTACTACTTGTGCTACTTCGGCCGCTACTGTTTGCGTTGGTACGAGGGGGTTGTGTCCGCTGAGTTCGTGGGGTGGGTAAAGCAGGACAGTCTTTACCTTCAAGGAAAGGGGGAGGTCCTGTTCGTCTCCAGGGGGCGGAGCCTGTTTTTAAACTCTTGAAGCTGCTTGGACAAGGGGCCCATTTCGGTGCCATGGAGCTGCTGCCGTCCACTCTGTGTGCCACACGCTGATGGATCCACAGTACTTCAGGGTAGTTGGATGTGTGGGAGCAGTATGTACACTGATTTTTGACCAAACCCTGCGATTTGACAGAGGTAACAGCATTGCCCTCGACAACGGACAAATTGAGGAGCGTGCCTGGTTCACCTTTGACCTCTGTGGAATTTGGCTTTTCAGTTTTGATGTTCTGTGCCTCTGAGGACCCAAGGACAGGAGTGTAGGTATAAGGGTTCCAATATGATTGACTGAGCAGTGCGCTTCTCGTCCTGAGGTAGTCCATATACCTGGGAAATACACAGTATTTAGTGAGTCGCCCAAAAAAACAAAGGCCTTTTGGACAAACCATAATTATCCATTTTGTGATATAGAAAGATAGGTGTTATCATAATACATACATACACAGTGAAAACATTCAACTAATTTACTTGAATAGATAGTAGAAAGCAGAAAAAAACAAACACCTACAAACAGCCGGCACATAGAGCTACACAGATGATCAAAAAGATATACAAAATTTGAATATCAAGTATATACTTGATATGTTGAAAAATGTTGATTAAAAGCAGATTTCTGCACTTTTGTGGGCAATTTTACAGTCCTTTCACATTTGTCCAATATTTAAAACTCAACTAATACATTTAAAAACATGGCTCAACACATTTCTGTTGGAACCAATTGTTATTGGGATATTGGGTTATCATTTTGTAAATATTTCCCAACCCTATGGGCACATGTTGACCAGTAAAGGTCTACCTGAGATGGTCCATGTACCTGGAGGATTTGGATGACATCTGTTTTGGGGCCAGGACGTCCTGGTGTGTCTTGAGCAGATGGGACTTGAGCTGTGAGGCATCTACAGTGTGGAAATCACAGTGCTCACAGAAGATGGGCTTTTTATCTGAGAAAAAACATAAGCAATGCAAAATATTACCATTACACTTTTTACACTTTACACTTTTTTAATACTTTTTTTCCAAAACTTCCATTCATGAAAAATCCCCATGCCATATAGGCATTGACGGTAGCCAACTTTACTTATTAAATCATCTGGTTTGCTTAATTAAGCTATAAAAATTTATACAATTTGCTACTGTAGTACAGGTATAAAAACACTAGAGGGCTCCCTTTAAATGATACTTAAATCTATTGTTAGCCTTGATGATTTGCAAATATCACTAATGCTGCTATAAAGCGTAGTGAAGTAGAAAACTGTAGAATACCCTTTTTCCAGTCTATAATACGGGAGCAATCATACATAATTAATACATCTAAAAGTGTGTGTGCTCTGGCTTACCTTCCTGCTCCTGGCTCTTGCTGCTGGCTTTAGCTGAGCTGTGAGTGTCCTTGACTTTCTTGGCCTGCAGAGCTTCATAAAAAGCATGTCCCAGTCCGTTGAGCAGGATGCGGTCCTGGCAGATCCTCTTGTCCAGAGTTTTACTGCTGCAGAGGCCTGTTTCCGTCTTCTTCTTTTTAACACTGGAGCTGGGGGTGTCTGTCTGTTTCCTCTTTTTGTCATGTTTTAGAGGAATATACTCGCCCTTCTCTATATCATACACCACCTCCGCGTCTGCCAGCCTCTCCTGCCATCCCAGACACTTCTCTGTAGCCTCTGCCAGGCGCCCCCTTGTGGCCAGCTGCCATGCTTGGTAGCTACAAACTGGATCCAGCCCAACAATTCTTTTACCTTGACATTTTTCCACTGTGTTCTCCTTTGTCCCTGCACACGTGAGATTTAGGCTTTTCAAAAACTCCCTTTTAGCAATGTCCAAATCAGAGACATCACTGTCGTCTTGCGAGGGGCTTTGTATATGATTACGAGTGTGATTCAGCCTGTGCAGTTTTTCATGTACTTGTAATGTCTTTAAATCGTGGAAAAAGTTCCCACAGCTGGCACAAAGCTCATACAGGCACTCCTCATTAATTAGTGACAGAGGATCCTGGGGCACTCCGTTGATGGTGGCT
>KN474035.1:59146-71986 GCA_000787095.1 Periophthalmodon schlosseri | reverse complement strand
GCTTTGACTCTGTGGATGCGCATGTGGCTTTGGAGGAACCAGGCCTGACGAAATCGTCGTCCACAAATCTTACAACCGTGATCCTGAACATTGCGATGTCTTTTCATGTGGGTTTTGAGCAGTAATACCTGAGGGAACACCTGGCTACATATGGTGCATGTAAATGGCCCTGAATCATCTTCATCGACGTCCTGACCTTTGACCTTCTTCTTAGCAGCTTTCTTCTTCACCTTGCCGTTGACATTATGTTTCTTGTCAGCCATTTTGTCCGTCTCAGATGGATCAGGTGACTCAGCAGCACTGTCCTTCACATCCTGATCTCCATCCCCCTCTTTGTCGCTTGAACTCTGGGTCAGCAGTCCCAGTTTATGGCTTCTTATATGTGCTTTTAAACTGCCTTTCTGCGCAGTCCGATGGTCACAATAAGGGCATTTGTATGGCTTTTCCCGTGTGTGTCTCCTCATGTGCTGAGACAGAGAGCTGAGGAGAGGAAAGCTACGACCACACACTCCACAGGTGTGACCGGACGAACCATCTTCCTCTGGCTCTGCTTTAATTTTGTCGGTGCATTTCTTAGAGCTGTCTCCCTTCTCTTCCAGCGCCATAACTTGGTCCAAATTATTATAAATCCTTGAGAAGTTTTTATATTCCAAAAATTAGCAAGTTCTCACAGGAGGCTTCAATAAAGTGCAGAAAATCACAGTATTCATATCCATCCTGGTTTGTAGAGCTCTTTCTTACATGATGACCTGAAAAACACAAAAACAGAAAAATATACTCAATTAGTGTGTTCATGATCAAAATATATAGTTATTTATATCAAAACAAGTCATCATATTTTTCTTTTTTTTATATAAACAGTGTGGTTAACTGTGTATATGTTTTAAGGATGCTTCAAAACAAATGAAGTTGAACTGACTAATTAAGTCCAAGAGGGGGTGCTACAGTGTCAAAAGATTGCCAAAGATTATAGTAACAGCTACTTTATACTACTATAATCAACCAAACAGAAGTAAACATCTTTCAGATAAGCAACACTTGAACGACTGGGACTGCCTCATATATCCACTGCACATTTGTGGGTATCTATCTGAGACACACAATGACAAACTGCAGCAGAAGGAGCCTAACATTGTCCTCCTTTTGTCCACTCACAAAGCCCTCTTTCTGTCTAATGCACAGACATAGTGGCCATAGTGTTTCAGTCTGAGTCTCCACATGCATGTCCCGGGTTTCCTCTCCTAAATTGAGTGTGTGACGTGAAGCATGAAGGCTTGTATTCATTCGTGGCTGATCGGGATGAGCCCTGAGGGGCAGGCCACTCTAATCCACAATCAATAATCCATTATGCACAAACTTCATTTAAAACACACATCTGTGTCTCTGAGCACGAGGTGTTGAGCTTCGCATGTGGGAGACAGTTTGGACATTTCAAAACAAAAGCTATTGTCACATCTGGACTGAAATCTTGACAACCACGAGGCAAATTATCATCAGCTGACTGACTGCTCTGGGTGTAGAGGCTGAAACATTTTTGAACTCAATGTGGACATCCTACAAAAAATCTTGCCTCTATTGTAGTAGAGTCCCGGGGCTAACATGACTATATTAGTGTTTTAGAGAAAGAGAAGTGCTCTATGGCATGAATCCAGCCGGGCAGTAAAGAGAAAACCTGCTATTGTGTGAGTCGCACCAGAACTGTCACATCGGCTCATGTCTGCCCCTCCGCCCGCACTGGGGGGTCGACACAGTTATTGTTGGGCCAAAGAGGTCCTGGGCGCTCACGTCAATGTCTTCCAATACATGCCTGCACAAAAAGACTGCACAAAAGACAACTCCTGTTTGTGTTGTCAGCGCTTGAATGAGAGAAAAACGAGGTGCGGCGTGCTCTGGGAGGGTATAAAGAGGTCGGGGCTGGTATGGTTTTCCAGGGATGAGTGTGTCGGACTAATTATGTGTGGGCGCATCTGCCTGCTCGGGGCGGTCATGGGTGCTCATTCGCTCACACGGGCATGGCGATAGGGATTGGGTGGAGTTTCGATGGTTTTCTGAACGTAGCAGGTGTTTTGTGGGCAGACGCCATCAGATTAGTGCACGGCCTATGTGGCACACTGTCTCTAAGAGGGGGAGGTCGTGCCAGAGAAACTCGAGGGTGGCAATTATGGGGTTAAGGTTAAGGCGAACGTAATGAGTTAACACAATGGGGATGAAGTCAGAGGGCTGTGGGCAACAGATGGGAAAAAACGGGCCATAAGAGTGGAGCCTACAGTAAGAGCTTATGTCTGTGGCAAAGACCTGCTTAGAGTTTTTACAGCTTAAATAATATAGATTGAATTTTTAGTTCGCTAATAACTGGAGCTTCTATGGGTGTTTAAGATTTATTCAAACTGGTAAACTTTTTTAAATACTGATGGCAGTCTATACGATTTCATATATAACTTTGCTTTAGGCTTTTGGTCCATTTTAGCATTCTGTTTTGTTTTTTTTTTTGTCTGGAGATTTATCAAAACCAGCAAGAGGTTCAGAGTTAACATAGAGAATAAGATAAAAGAACCTTTATTTGTCCCACAGAGGGGAAATTCCAGTGTTTCAACACAAAGTTCAAGAACAACTGGAGAATAGATCCATCTAAGCCATTTCATCTTTGCTATTTCCTCTCCATCTTTAGTGCCCTCATCACTGCACGCTCATTGGCGATGAGAGGAGTAGTACAGAGTGCCAAACATGTTGCTCTAGGGGCTTAACTCATTTCTTTTCGAAGGCCCTTTTCTCTGTCTTTCTTTGGCAGATGAATAGGCATGTCCAGTCAGCTGTCCTGGCATTGATTCATCCTGACGTCCCGACCAGCTCAGCACAAACTCACTGCTGCTGCTGCTGTGTGCTCACCCGAAACAATCCAGTCTTATGTGTGTAATGTAATGTGTGCACCGGGCTGCCAGCTGCACCAAGGAGAGACGTGTAGGGGGCAACTTCCTGTCCGGGACTCCCCCAGGTTTAACTATATAGTACAGGGCTGATACAGGGTTTTCTGTATATTAAATTAAATGCCTAAAATTTGCACTCAACTGGAATATAATAATACATGACTAAGTATTGCGGCATCAAAAATAGTTGTAATTTAATTCAAATAGCTTCAAATGACACAGTATGCCGCAGAGAACAAAATATAAAAAAAAAAACTGGCCCAGCCTCTAGAATCCTGTTCTGAAATACAAGCTAGCCTCTTGTATTAGTTTAAGAGTTCATATTTTTTTGCAATCACTGTCTTTCTGTCTTTCACAATCACAATACGTAACAATTACATACATGTCCAAAATGGTTAAGCACTAGTAAAAACTCTTGGGATGCCCTGTTATAGCTAAACAAATCACAATGTGGTATAATAAGCACGGTTTTCAATGTCTGCATATGTGCCTGTGTCGGTGTATGCTGATGTCATCCAAATATTTCCAACTAGCAGTGGTGGGCCGCTCCGGTGCCAGAGGACCCCTGACTGGACAGAGCATGTGACCGTCCTTATGCTAGAGCTCAAATCCATAGTCCCTAAGCCTCACCTCCCCATCCTCTGTGTTCTGTAATCCTATGTTTTCGTCAGCCACAAATACAACACCAAATAAAAGTTCCAAATAAGGATTACAAAGGGTTGCCTTCTTCTAATGCAGCTTAAAGACAAAGGGGTCAGAATTTGTGATTGTGGGAGGAGGATTTGGGAATATGAAATAAATATTTAACGACTGAGGGAAAGTAGTCCCAATGGAAATCTCCCCTTTTATATAAAGATACAAGGACAAGGTTTTGATCTAGACAGCATTAAAGGAGGTGTCTCTTGGACATAATGTACTCATTACATTCATATGTGATATGACTGTGTCTTTCTAATCAAGGGGTCTACAGCCAGTCTTCAGTCAGTACAAACATGTGGTTTGTATGTACCAGAGGTAAAAATGACTAACTTGTTTGTGAATGGCACTTATTAAAAGTCTGTATTCTTTGTATTCAGACTTTCAAACATTGAAAGTCATTTTATTTTTTAATAAGACACGCATCCACAAATTGTGTCTTTTCTTCTTCTGCTAATCCTTTCAGGGTCAAAGCAGCAAACCATTCTTGTTTTCTGTGGCGGTTTGTCTATGGATTTTGCATAGATAAAAAATTATACCAGATGCCCTTTCTGATGTAATTCTACATAACCTGTACAGTTTCTCAGTTTATACAACACTTTTGAATATAGTAAAGAAAAGCAAATATTTACTGCACCAGTTTACTTCACAATTTACTGAAGCAAAGTTGGATTTCACAATTATTATCATACCTTAAAAAAAGAGATAAGGCATGTAGTTATTCCATAGCTGCTGCTAAAACTATATGATGATTGAATTGCCTGTAACTAACTAACTAACTAACTAACACAATCTTTAACTCGAAAACTAACATTATGCAACTCAACTCTCAATTTATAGCCACTCTGACTTATAAATGGAAGATTAACCATGCTAAATATACAATAAGACTTCAGTCAACCTTGTTACGTAACAGTAACATCCTTCTTGTCTTTAGCCCCACCTTCGGGCCTAGTCTTTTGTCACACATAATGAAATCTGCCTCTCAGCCTCCACTCATCCTTCATGTTAAAGAGGAGTTATTTTACTTCTATGGGGTATTAGCTGCTAACACATAACATCTAGGTCACCATGTTACCTTTTATTCTTTTGAAAATGCTAAATTTGCCAAAAACAACGTATTAACATGTTTTATAAGTTTCACTTTTGTTTTTGAAGCTCTGAGTCAAAAGTCACTCCCCCTTCAAAGCACATTACAATCGGTGTGCATTCCGCTAATGAAACTACTGCACATTGCATCATGTTTGTAAAGCTGTACTGTATCGTTTTATATCATGCTTTTGTATATTTATGCAGAATTGTCTGTGGGAGCATGGATGACGTAGGTTTGGGGGCGGAGCTTTGGATAAACCTTAGGAGGGTTCGGATAGGACCCGGGAGAGATTGCTAAAGTACTGCATGGATGACAGATAAAACCACTTCAGACATGTTTTTGATGAGGGAACAAAATTCCCCCTCTTTAACAGGCCTGTCACGAAAATTACTTTATTGACTTCTCGTTCAATATATGAAAGCTGGAACAAAATTTTTTGGTGTCAATATTTATCATGTTTGTAATCATGTAATTTAAAATTTGTGGTTATTTTTTGGCTATGTAATAAGATTTGAGTTGTAGAGGACTGAATTTAAAACTTCTATGACTCATTAGTGTAAAGTGTTTTTTTCTTGCTATTTATTTATTGCAGCTAATTTTTTTAACAATATTGCACATTTAGAAGAGTTTTGGTATAAATCTGCTCTTGGGTTATTGTATCAGTGGCATAAATGAGTTTCAATATTATCGTTTATCGTCTACATTTACTTCAGCAATACGTCAAACTTCAAAATGTGTAATCGTGACCTATTCTTTAATGTGAACACACACAAATTATCCAAAGCCACGCTCTGCCCTGGTGTTCCTGGAGCCACTAGATTGCAGTGAAACACATAGTGGCGAGATATAGCGCCCTAATGTACCTAAGAGATTAAGACAACTATGAGCTCAACTGTCACAAGCAGCACGACCGACAGGCAAACTTGTGCACAGCGGTTGCCCATCCCCCGTGTCCAACTCTCTCCGCGGTTACACAACATATACGAGGATTACCATTCTGAGCTGCTCAATGAGTGGCCTTTTATCATGGAAGTCTTTTAATGCAACACATCAGGCACTCAGATCAAGTACTGTAAGTGATAGGGCAAGGACTTGTAGCTGAGGTGAAGTTTGATATGGCAGCAACAAGAGCCCCAGTCTAGAGGTGGGAGACTAAGACTAAGGAAGAATGCATCTAGCACTTTTTGAACAATAGGTTGCATTCACTCACATAGAAAACTCAACTGGAGGTCAGGCAGGGGAAAATGTCATTATTATCAGACATAGCCATTTCTAAAAATCCCAATTTACCCAGCTCATTTTATGATAGCATTGCAGTAAACCAGTTCACTACACTGTATACTTTCACTTTAGTTAACTTATGATCATGAAGAGGTTGACCAACTGTGTCATTGTGGGAATAAATAAAGAAATAAATTAAAAATAGCCATAACCCAACTACATTATTATAATATTGTTATGTAACATTCTAATCTGGCCCCTATTACAAATGACACTATGAGTGATTTCAATTGTTATGGCATCGTGCAAACACAACCACTTAACTGTCATCTGTTGCACTGTATCACGCTGAGGATTGACAATGGGCCTGCTCTCTATCAATGTGGATTGGCTCGTATGGAGACACTGGACTATAATCTGCTGGCATTAACTTGCTCTCTAAAAAAAGCACTCTCCACTGGGATTAGATTATCATGGCAAGGTCAGGCGCGACGCACAGTGGCCATCTCCCTCACTGTCTTTGTGTCAACGTGCTGCTGCTGTTGGTTATTATCAGTATTTATTTACAGTTGTCTCCAGACTTCACCTGCAGGGGGCGGAGGGCTGCTCTCACCTGAGGGGCTCTTCTTTGGAAATAGTATACACTGGCAATCCTGATTAGAGATAGACACAACATAGAGTGCATATTTCTAACTGACTAAATAGTAATGCATTCTACTATACTGTACAAATGTGACAAAGGGTGTTTGTTCAAGTTTGTCCCGGTTTGGTCCTGTCTTGAGCTCAGTTTAGTCCTGGTCTAGTCCAGGTTCAGTTCCGGGTTTAGTAGCCCAAGTTTGGATGTGTTGTTTGTACAAGTGTGAACACACCCTAGGAAGATGGTTGACCAGAAGAGATAATATTACTTTGTTAGTCGCCAAATTTCAGTATAATGTGGCTTTACTTTCATTTTAAGAAATAAGTAGTCACTGGATTGAGATATTATAGTATATCAAGTAAATATGAGGAAAACAATACAGTGAGTTATGATTTATCTGGGACACTTTGCCGCTATAATATTGAAAAGTATAATTTCTGAAATGTACATATGTTACTGTGATACCTGGTTAAGATTGCCTTGACAGAAAATCCTACCTCCGTCATTACAGGACATTGTGTTTTGCCATATGAGCAGAGTTTGATATGTACGGTAGCATCTGCTCAATTGTTCCATTGCTAACAACACCTTCCATAGTCAAATCCCTCAAGTGCAGCCTTCACTTGGACTAATTCTTCTGCCGGTTCTTTTATGTGCCGATCAATGCTCTCCGATTTCACTGAAGATGTGCTCTGTACTACTGTGCGCCAGAGTGTCTGTGTAATTTTGCATTTCCTGCTATGATTAAGGTAAGGATTGGAGAGGCGTAAGGCGATACCTGCTTAGCGATTTTACCCTGGAGCATAAGAATGACAGCTGGCAGCGGGGTTGGGATTAGGTTTCCCATTCGGGCTCTGCATCTTTTACACCACGGCTTCTTTGGAGTAGAATGGGCCCATGGTAACCTGACTCTGGCCGGGCCCATCCAATCTCGCCTCTCCCTGTGTCTCCACGGGGCGAGCAGGAGGGATCTGTGAACGCCTCGCACTCAGCCCATCTTCCATATGGACGCTTCGCCAGGGTCTGATCTGCACTTCCTCTGCACCACGGCTAAAGGGAGATGTGTGTTGTTGTCGTGTGTATTAACATATGACTCATGGCTAAGTAGTATCATGCTCATTCAGTCAACTACACAAAAGATTGTTCTGTGAGATTTTAACTGTCGACCTTTAAAATCACAGTCTAAAATATTATAATAAAATGCTGCACATAGCATAGCATCTATTGTGTATATGGCTACTACTGCCTATGACAATACACTCACTAGTATTGTTAAAACCACAATCTGTATCATTACTATTAGCACACCATAAGACTATATCTATGGTAAAAGCTACAAGTCTTTACCCTATCACTTTCTGTAAAAAAAGCCCCAAAAAACACATATTGATGAAGCACGTTTATTGATTCCAGCTCTGGCACAGTCAACGTTTTGTTATTAAAGCTAAAAAAATAAGGCTTTAATTATTTCCTGAATGAGAATTTGACTAATTGTACAGCTATAACTATATTTCTAACTTCTCACAAATCTGAATCAGGTATAGTGGTCTAAGTTGTTACTTATATACACATAACAACTAAAAGTCAAACACAGGATTTCTGAAGCATTGAGGTATCTGTTTTTTTGTTTGTTTAAAAGGTCAGTGTCCAAATCTACACATTTTCATGCAGCTGGACCAGAGCAGTTCATAGGAAGCCTGCACAGAGGAGACAGGAGGCATATGCAGTGAGTGGTCCATCTATAATGGTTGGTTAGGTAACAACATCACAGCAAAGGATGCACACTCAGCACTATGTCCATGTGCTCACTGTCCTAACAGACCCAGGAGGACATCAACCAGACCTCACTATCACATGTACGATACACCAGCGCAAGCCATTGATAAACTCAGGGAAGTGAACTTTCTAGCTCTCAAGAATCATCATCACAGAAAAATTAGCCATACCTCGTTAAACATTTTACAAAGTTGTTATGCTGATAAACGATCTACCAAAAATACAAACACCTACACCAGTGTTTGGAAAGGTAAACAAAAATGTCTTTACACTGCTCCACCCTGCTTTATCAGGACAGTTAAAACAGTTAGTCCAGTCTAATCAAAACTAATCCAAACGATTGTTTTTCTACTACTGCTTTTGACTTAAGAAATCAATATATCACTATTGAGAAGGGGAAAAATGGGGAAAAAAGAATTCTATTCAAACAGAATGCACATGTTAATGACACATGGCTTAGTCGTAGTAATGGAAAAAAACAATCATTTGGATTAACTAGTTTTGATTAGGGTAGACTAACTGTTTTATCTTGTTATTAAAGGCTAGAAACTAAATATTGCCATTATATATATATATTCATTACTATTTTAATTTGTTTATGCAATATTCAAAACATTAATGAGATGGATTATGAAGTCTGGTGCGATAGACTCAACCTCTCAGTTCCATTATTACTGGTGTTACGCTGGTATTTAGTCATTGTTTACTTGTCTGGATTGTCATTTGTCATTCTCTGAACCTATTGTCATTTATCACTAAGAGGAGCTGCCCAAAGTGGAGATGTCCTAAAAGCCTAACTCACATCTTTTACCCCTCCCCCGCCTCAGACTGCAGCCTCCTGACCTAATCTGGATGATTAAATCATTTTTCTTTAGCACAAATTTTACCCCCTCTCCATTCCCCAAACGCACTACTCCAGTCTGGTTAGTTGTCGCACACCCTCCCCTATTGATCGTCATGCTGAGGAGATTACCCTAATAGCTGGGATTACCTCCCCACATGTTGGTAGGCCACAAACCGGGAGGAGGGAGAGAGGGAGGGCCGGAGATGGTGCGTGTTGGGCATGATGTGCAAGTGTATGGACAGAGAACAGGGGGGAGGGAGAGGGGAGAGGGGGAGGAAGAAATCTGGGCCTGTTTGTTTGCTGTCTGTGACCACTGCTGCAACATAAAAAACATGGATCAAGTCTACGGGGTGTAATTTGACTTCCAACAACCCACAGACAGACTGAATACGTCCCAAAATGTTAACTGGCGTAATAAGCTATTAAACATCGATATTTAAAAGGTGCACAAGCAAGCACATTAGAATTAATCTGCTCATTACATTTAAGCTCTCATTTACTTTACTGCCTGTTACTAAATCCTATATCGCTGCGCATTTGTTATTAATGGCCAATTGATTAGAATTTCTTCCAAAAACTCCTGGTAAATTAATTAGTCACATGTCCCAAAAATGTACTTTTTACAATATAATTAGTAAATACACTTCCAAGGGATAGGTCAACCTGGATTACAATAACTATGACTGTCTATTCTAACTATAAACAAGCCACAAATATGCATAATGGCCATTCATAGCAATCAATGATCAGTCAATCAGCTATTGAACAACAACAGTACAATTTGACTTTGAAGAAACTGCAGAAACAGACACACTTATCAAAAAAAGCAATGCATTTCTGTCTTTTTGCTCCAAAGTCATTGAATACTTTAAATTGCTAATGAGCAACACAATACCGCCTCAGTTGTCAATCCCTCGCGCCCTGTCCACATGTTCCCGTCTCCCAGTGGGACATCTTTGGCTCCATGTCCTCTCGTGGTCTAGGGGCCCTTTTCCAATCGGGCAACTGCTTCTAACAAGTGGCAAAGACCGGGGGTTAAAGGCCGGGTATCCAAGATGCGATATCCCCGGAGAGATGTAGGCAGGGCGGTCATGGGCAGAGAGGCTGGAGGCCATTGAGACGGTGCAGAGAAGAGGAATTTCGATAATCCGCCGCTGATCCCGTACAATGGCAGCCTTGTTGTCTGTCCCGTTTGCACTCACTCCACACAACTTTGCTAGCCATAACTATGCGTAATAATAGTTAATACAAAGCTAATAACAGATAGCGATTGACAGATGAGCGCATTGGTGAAGGGAAGCTGCCTACCTGTGTCAATCCAGTCGCGTCAGCGCCTCCTCGTTCCGGACACACGAGTTGACCAAATGGCTTTACTAAAACTGCCACCAAATGAGCGCACTTCGACTATTTTTAGCCCACTTTCCAGATTCAAACTTCAATACAAAACCAGTGCGACTCATCAAACTCACGTGCGTAAAACTAGCCATAGCGCCCATACATACGCGCGTTTGGACACGTTTAGTTGAGTGACTCTTACCTCAAAGCGGGGACAGGATTCTTCAAGGATCCACTTGTCTATCCGCGAGTCAACAATGGCGCACAGACGGTGTAATCTTCTCCAGTCGGGTTTGCATCGCCTTTGAGAGATCCTAAAAGTTGAATCAGAGTTTGAGGCAGCGGTGCACCTGGCTGAACTGCAGTCCCGTAGTCGCCTGCCTCCTCCACCTCCTCCTCCTTCTTGTCCGCAGCAGCAGCAGCAGCATCAGCGGAGCTCCGACCGGGACAAAAATGACGCGAGAGATAACGTGATTAACGCGCATTCACTCCACAGCGGTGAATGAACCAAGAGGCGCGCGAAAAACGTACAGCTTTGTTTGTTGGACAGGACAGGGATAATAGATCGGCCAAGTAATAGTGATACATGAATTGAATTATTGAAGATAACAGTTTAACAGTTTAAAATGAAAGTAGGGATAACACAGGGAGATGTCATTCATTACAATGACTAGCTCGTTGTAAAGCGTCGATCTTGCCTTTGGTTCAAACTGTGGCAAGAAAAATGTACCAAGCGTGTTAATCCAGTGAGTAATTTATGTAAGTGTTGTTGTAACCAATTAACTACCATAATAATTAAGTATCTTGTTTATATTAAATGTTTAGTTTTTTTCTATGCATTCCACGTTCATATGATTATGTAATGTTTTATTAACTACAGAAAAGCGTGCGTACTGTAAGTTTACACATTTGACACCAGAGGGCCCACTCAACTGAAGAATAAAGATCCACTGAGCGTGAGTAGCGGCCTGTGAGGACTGACTGACCTGTGAGTTTGACAAGTGTCATGAGGGTGTTTGTCCAGTAGATGGAGACAAAGACGGTCATTGGAGAGTTAAAACAGTTAAAACAGTTTATTAGCCCACAGTTATAGTCAGGGGTGGAAAAGTACTCAGTTTTCTAAGTAAAAGTACAGATACCGGAGCAAAAAAATACTAAGTAAAAGTATCACAAGTACCCATTTAAAAATGTATTTCGCGCAGATTTAGGGCTCCACTAAAGCTTCAAATGTGTTGATTTTGATAAATATTTGTGCTGAATTTGGTTCAACAGAACCAATGGAATTGATACTTTTTTCATGTATATATATATATCCCCCCACAAAAAAATAAATAAAATAAAATAAAAATCCCCAATCCCAAGCTCATGGTGACATCCTGCCCCCCCTCCCTGTGCTCCACATGAACAAAATCAAGACATTCCTAGATATTTTTATTGGTATATTTTTGTTTGCTCAAACTTGGAGCGTGTTAAAAATAAACCCTCAGCCTTTTCAGCACGTCTCAAACTTTTACTTTTCAGTCCTGTTCAAAAATGTAGTAGAGTAGAAAGTACAGCTACCTGCCTGATGTAGTTAAGTAAAAGTAAAATGTATTCACTTTAAAATGTTCTTGTAGTGAAGTATAGATACCTAAAATTGGTACTTAAGTACAGTACTTTACTAGTTTTACTTTGTTACATTCCACCAGTGGTTATAGTCTACAGTTGTCCAATGTTTTAACTGGTTAGAAGTGAGACAAGTGTGTTTAATGCATTTTCTGTCTGTTTAACACATTCAGAATTGATTTTGTAAATAGAGGAAAATATGGTATGGACAAGTTTCATTTCAAACTCTAGTTAATGGTCAGGCTGATGTTCCATAACGCTTCATGATTACTAGCTAAATTAAACTACAGTTCTACAATCTGTTGCATATTCTCCATTCTTAACATAGGCCAATGTAAGGTTATAAATCACAAAATAGTTTCAACCGGTTGTGTAAGAATTCTTGAAATTATTTTGTGAGGGTTTTTTTGTTTTATTGTGAAATGGTAAGTCAGACACACCTGTGCAGTAATTGCCATCTTTAATCAGCATCTCCGTTACTCTCTGCAGGAAGTGTTTGATTAAAGGTGAAACGCTTCAGTCTGCAGAAGTATTTGTTAGCTACAAGAGCTCTTCCTTTCAGATCACACCAGCCTCTAAACCTTAAAGACAAATTATGCACAACTTAACAGAGATAAGTAAAGTATCCACAGTGATACCTCCAACATGACGTCGGATTTTCCATTTACGTTAGAACTACCACTGTAGGTCTTTCAAACAAGGTAAGTGT